>LNBV01004993.1:0-12508 GCA_001513535.1 Oscheius sp. TEL-2014 | reverse complement strand
AATAAACACAATGTTAAAAAGCGGTAGAGACGAATAGCGAATATAGTGAATAGAGCATATCAATAGTTGATCAATATAATAGAAACAGGTGTTCGAAGGAGTCATGAGACGCTTGGTAGCTACGTGATTATGGACTGAGGTTGGGCGATCAATGGATCGCCACTGACCCCTCGCAAAAAGCGGCGGCGGCCGGCCGAGGTAGGTGGGCGAGCACGGTAGCAATGGACGGCGCGCATTTCGCTGACCCAAAAAGGCTCGCGCGTCCTCCCTACAAGACGCTCCTCAAAAACAAATGTTTGATTTGCGACAATCACGCAGGAGGCGCCAATGGCAGAAAAGCTCACGACGCTTTACAATTGAGACTTTGCGATGAAGATGGAACACAAATAGTCATCTACAAAAATCTTTAATACATTTAATAATTGCCAGGTTGTCAAAAATAGAACTAGAATTCCTGTTCGATCGATGTAGGCTTTTATAAGAAATACACCTTATTATGGAATGGGATGTATATACCCAACACGTTTGTTTATAAACTACATTTCAGAGCATCGGAAATATATTCTTCTAATGGAAAAATTCGAAAGAATCAGATCCTTTCGAGAAAAGAGAGAGAGAAAGAAATGTTATGTTTAGAGCTCTGCGATGTTCTCATAGTACGCATAGAATATAGACGACAATTCAAACAAACACTTAATTATTAATGACCTTTCCACTACCTGATATCAAACAGTTTATTTGTCTGCAAGCATTGCAAAATGGTTCTAGTGTAATCGAAATACTGAATATCGAAATGCAGAAAACAAAGGGTTCAACTGATGACCAGAGTTCGATGTTTGCACATTTGGAAAGTCAGAAAACTGTTGAAAAGTTCTGTATGATGTTCAAACTCCAAACATTGACTCTTAGCGAAGAACCAACTTGTAATTTTTGAACAAAGGGTAAAAGCTCTGGGCGATGTCCATCTAAAAATGCGGGAGTGTTGCACTGGATAGCAAAAATCTTATTTAATCGAAAGTCTTTCAGATCAAAGAATAGTAGAGTGTCATGTGTCGGAAGTGAGAACACATGCCTCGTGGATGTTTTAAAAATTGTGTAACGATTCAACCGCAATCCACTTTCATTGGAATCAGAAAGCGAAAAGGACTAAGCTTGTTTTGAGAAAGGTATATTCTCGGAAGAAGATGAAGCCGTCGCAATTAGGCAGAAAGGCCACATTGACCCCTTGCTCAAGCGACAGATGGGTAAAGGACAATGCGGGGAACCCGGATTAGCAGCGGCCACCCGCCGCCGGATACCACCCGCGATGCTAATTTGAAAACAGAAACGCCGAACGCATGGATTATAGATGACGCCACGGAAGTGCAGCATTTTGTCAGTTTTTGGTTTTATTTTATGAACAAGGGCACGAATAAGAGAATGTGTGAAGGAAGGCTATCTAAAATTCGGACATTGGTGGCAAATTGCTTCTGCGAATTGTCATATTGAGGAAGCTTGCGTGGAATAAGTTACTGTCTATCGACCGATAGTTGAATAAATTAGTCCGCAAGAAAAGGTCATATTTGGCTGAAACAAGAAAACTGAGCAATACAATACACAAATTTTGTAGAAAATTGTGTTCACGTACACCACAACCCACGCTTATGTCAATTTTTTAAATACTGGTTTGTTCTGGTAGATGCTGAGGAACAGTTTGATCTTGATTTTGATCTTCAACTATTTGTAGCATTGTTATTAATGCATTACATATCACATGAAACTGAAAACAAGTAGAAATATGACTACAAATCCCCGTCTTGGGATTACGAGGACTGCAACTTTTAAAGATTATCTGAATAATATGGTCCGCACGCTTTCTTGTGCCAAAATAATTTTGTATCAGTACAAACCTTAAAACGTTATTTATGTTTAAATTAGTGTGTTTACCCTATGTCAGTTAAAGTCATATTCAATTTTCGGTTCAGAATAGAAGTAGGGATCTTTTATTGAGTTCCAGTCGATCATAATTGCGAGTATTTAAAATAATTTTTGATTTTTGTTCAGCATTTCGGAACTATGCAAAGTGTCAAAAAACTGAAATTAGCGAAGTTAAAGCTCACACTAGAAATTACCAGAAAAATGGAAACCGGGAGAGTAGCATGCGTGCTACAACCCTACTTTAATTACTTTAAACAAGCGTTCCCGGCCATATGGCTCGTTTGAATGACTCTCGCTGACGACTCAGCGACTTCTAAACAATGAATGAACATTTCGATGTTACCATCTAGTGTCCCTATGGGTGTTAGTTTTTGAAATGTTCAATGCTTGAAAGTAAGCAAAGCGAAAAGAAAGAGAAAAGCTGAACAAAAACAACAACGAATCGGGATGGTGAAATATTGCAAAGAGAAGGAAATTGAAATAGCAAAGACGGAATATTTCTTGAATCATGTTTATAACACATCGTTGCAGATTCTGCAGATTCACATGTTTTGTCCCTGCTCCCTGCAATACGTAGTATTGCAACATTCGACATTTATTCCTAGTAAAGGCTACAAAAACATTGTTGGATCGAGCATATGCAGGTCACCCATGAGTTGCCGCCGTCATAAGTGCTTTTTCGTGAATCACTAATGGTTTCTTTGTTAAAACAAGTGTTGCAAACATTTGTCCATACGGGGTGAAATATGAGGGGGAGGGGGGTTCCTGTCACCTGAAAATCATGGGTTTAACACCCTCACACAGTTTTACAATATCTTTGGAGCTGATGCTGATGCTCAAAGCTGATGCCCGTTTTACTTGATAACAAATGAAAGCAAAATTTAGCTAAAATTGTTTGAGAGTAAAAATGTTCTAAGTAAAAATGTCATAGGTTTTAAACGGGGTTGGTGTCCTAAGGCGCGGCTACCACTCGAAGTGTCACAAGTTCTGTCCTGCCCAGGTCAACCTACACTACTGCTCTCCGGCGATAGTTCAATGGGTAGTAGATGTGTCTACAAAAGTTATACGCCGGGAGAAATGTTGGTCTGCCAGAAAAAGAGCTTCAACACCTCCACCGGACTTAGTCAATCGTTTCCCGGGGATCCTCCAAACCTAGATACTGTTGAAACTTTACTTTACTTTTACTTTTGAACTCAGTAACACACACTGTTGTCACCTTCATAAAGTTTGTTTATTTTACACATTTTACACAAATTCGATGAATAAGTTTAACTGTGAACGATTGTTGCATTTTTCTTGGTTCCCTAGTATTGGCGCGGAAACCCTCTTTTAACCTGAGGACCATTTCAATGGCATTGTTTTGGTTTACTACCCACTACCCACTACCCACTGAATTGTTGGCGATACATATAAGGCTTTGTCGACCCGAGGGGGTTTCGAACTTCTGATTTTGAATTCGAGCTGTTGTAAGCCTCAAGCCTCAAAAATATCAGTCCTTTCTAGAACACACTAAATGTTAGTTTATACAACTATACTTGAACCTTTTATTTAAGATCTTAGGTCGGTTAAATGAGTAGGTTTTAGACATTCTGCAACCATACGTCGCCCGAGAAAATATTCTTTTTATAAAGCAGTACTTTATTTTGCAAAGGCTTATGCAACAATACAAGCAAAAACAAATATATACAGGTGCAAGTGAAAAGGCTAAGTAGTAACTCGCAGTATGTAGATCCCGTGTAAAATCTGCCAATCCGCAATCTCAAGTGAAATGTGTGCATCACAACTAAGGCATAAGGCACTAACATCATCTAACACAACCATTTTTGACTACACAATTAACTGCAAAGCAAAAAAAAGAAAAAGAAGACCGGCTACTTCTCTACGTTGAGCATCTGCGATTCCACCATTTTCAGCATTTCTGACTGAATAAGAGCTGCCAGAGAGACAGACGGGTGTAAGGAGAGAAGGAGGTTTTGATTGGCTGCCAGGTGGCTCATAACGGGAGGAAGGACAGGCATAGTTGGAAGAGTAAGGACTGGCGTTTCTGGTGTGTCTAGGGTGTCCATGCAACTCTTCACATACCTGAAATTTAGTTGCAAAATTAAGATGTTTGTGGTGAATATTCATGAAGTTGTAGAAAACATTAGCTCAATTTTAGTTCGAAGATTGATGCTTGAGTGTATGACGAAAAACCTGACGCGAGGTTTTCCATTTATCCTATGTTTCTCCAAAGATTGTTTAAACTTTTTGAAATCCTGGAAGTTGCATACTGTGGATGCTGTCAGATGCCTTGCAAAAAGCGTAAACCTGTACGAAATCAACGACTTTTATCTACGGTCCAAGTTTTACTGAAGATTGAAATTATGAGCTTTATTTGATTGAGACGGGAAAAAATGTTATCTAAATGACTGTGACTTCAGGTTTTTGTAGAGAAACCATAGAACATTTGTTGAGCCCATCTCAATGACCCCCTAGAATCTCACAATAACTCCGGCAATTTATGTGACGCTAACGGTAAAATTCTGCGGTTTGTTTTCTTTTTTTTACAGCTTCAAGCTCATTTTTGTTGCAAAACCCAAAAGCTCAGTTTGAGCCGTTATGAACACTTTGAGAAAGTTAAGCAACCCACTTCAAGACAACGTTGATTCCGGCCAAAAGTGCAGGTGTTCCAAAACCATGTGTGCACAGAGAAAAATGGCTGAGCGCTTCTTGAACTGGCGCGTCGAGCACAGGTTCAGGGGTCGAGCCCATGATAGGTGAGCGGTCTTGCGAAAGAAGGTCCGAAAGCTCGTTAAGGACATCCCTAAAACATAGAATTTATTGATGTTTCAAAAAATGCTAACGCTGTGGCAGAAAGGGCTTCTTTTCGTTTTTGAATGTTGGTCTCACGTTTCTTCTTCATGGTCACGTGTTTGGCAATGTCCTCCACGGGAAATTCAGAGTCGCAAATGAACGTGAAATCTCTTGCTAAGTGCATAGCTTCCCCTGAAACATTTGCATAAGGCTTATCCTCAATAAAGTAATACCTTCAACCATGGAAGTCAATAGGGTTACTGTAGCACTCTTTCTCCGCCCTGCTGGAAGGGAGAGACCCATTTTTTCCAGAGTGTCTCTGAGTTCTTTGCCTCCGTTTTTCGATTTTGCTCTCCGTAGAATTCCTCCCAGTATTGATGCATTGAGATTTTCGGGGTGTGAGAGTCGCCGTTGTATCTGAAACAGGTCACTCTTGTTGTAACAGAGAAGTAGACGGCCGTGGGAATTGTGGTGGCAATGACCTTCTTTGGCGCTGCGGGACAGTGCATGCCCGCAGGCTGTAACACACGTGGCAGTTTTTGCCGAGGCTTTACAAATGGCTTCTTTGTGTCTCGCGCACTGACCGTATCGGCGTAAAAGCCTTTGTTGTCAAAAGTTGGTCTCAAAAATTGCTTTTATAGTTCAAGGCTGCAGTTTATCTTTGTGTTTCCGTTAAAGTGTCGCATAAAAATTGGCCGGAAGCGCTTTTTCAACCAAGTCTAACCTTTTCGGCCTATCTAAAGGCGACTACTAAACAATGAACTTTTGAAATAGGAAAGATTGAGTATAGAAATCCAACCATGATACATCTTAAGTTCAAGTTAGCAAAACAAGTTACCCGTCCCGAAATATAGGTTTTGACGATGTTGCACGGGTTTTAACATGGTTCACCAGCTCAACTTCTTGTTTTTCCCCTTGTATTTCTCAGTTTTGAACCAACGTTTAACACTTCATACTTTTCGAAACACTGTTGCCTGTATTCAGCTGCAAAACGGCCGTAGATTTCTTTGGCAAACTTGATTGTTTTTTTCAAAATCGAAAGTAACGGTTTCAACGGAAGCGTTCATTGTCATTACCGAATGTGTGACAAAAAATCCTCTCGCTAGAGGGCATCCGATCGCCCAAGGTCTCGCGGGTCTCTGAAAGGTCCAGTGCGCTCAGCTGACCTCCCCGCCACCAATTACCGCCTGAAGGTCGTTTTTCGTTTTTGATGCTACCACCTCTAGGCTTTGGTTTCATGCGGTCACTTGCAAGCGCTGTACTTGATAACACGTCTATCTACAACGAAAAACACCTGAATTGGTTCACGACTTCTGTAGACGTTGGCGTGTTCGCTACATCGTAACTCTGTCTCGCTCGCGCGTGGGGCTTTGAGTCTCGGAGCCCGGCGGGCAGCGCAGGGGAAACAAGTTCCCACAGGTAACAGGTAGCGCTCTCGGCAACGTTGTAATAGCGACAATCGAGAGAGCGCTCGCCCACAATGGACCGACGGTTGGCAGAAAATTTGCGGCGAACCGCGCCCGCCGCTGGACTCGCTGTTTAAACAAGTCATTGCGTTTTTTGGTCTTACTTGTGGATTCTTATTCAAAAGATTTCGTAATTTTAGTAGAAAAAGGGAATGCTCACCTCTCCAAGAGTGACTTTGTACTTGCTGGTACTGCTCAAAAGGGAAAGTCTTCCAGGCACAGAACAGAATACATCGCTGGGACCACAAGGACCGGTGTTCGTCCTGGGGCTGATGCAGTCAGAAGATCCATCTTCTGTGGCGCACTGATCAGAGATTTCAGAATCGGTGTTTTCATCTTCTTGAATAGTAGAAACAGAGGGTTTGAAAAACTCCGCTAAGAATAGCGGTTTCTTGTACTGAATATCGCAATCGGCGGCACTGGTGGAAGGTCTTTTCATGTTCGGAGGTGGTGAAGGGGATTCGGTCAAGGAAGGGCTGATGGCAGAGTGTGGCGAATGTAAAGTTGTCGAAGAGTAGCCTTGCGGTGACAGAGAAGAGCTCTTTGCCCGTTGCTGGAGGGCCGAGCCGATCTTGTCTATGACAGATCGATCTTCCTGATTACCGAGTAACAACATCGGCCGGCGCGAGCGAATGGTACAGGCAGAATGCCGCGAGGCAAGTCAGTACACAGACAGGCAGCGGGGCAGCGAGAGAGCGCGCGAAGAGAGAGGCGCAGCGCGTCGGCAAGGTCGTACCCGGGTCATTTCTAGCGCCACCGGCAGACAATTCCGCCACAGGTGATAGAGGCCGAGAGCGCGCGGCCTCTGGTCACATGCCATCGCGCCTGAATCACCAATGGGAGGCCAACAGAGACTCAAGGCTCCAAGCCAAACAGCATCAGAAGACACTCGAAACATATGATGGGGTTACGGTAGCATATGGACCCCTCTTCCAAACTACCACGTATCAAAGGCGCATTCAAATTTCAAAAGCAAATGATCTCTGCAAAACTGCACACCTATCTTTAAACAAGGATGAAACTTTGGACTGTTTATACCTTCATGCAAAGAAAACCCAAAATTCTTGCATTTACTTGGGTTTGTTCAGTTTGACAACCAGTTCCAAAATTGTCATAGAGCACATTTAGGAGCGAAGCTGATGTATCCATATGGACACGTAAAAAAAATTCACTTGTAAGCTCTTTTTCGACTTATAGTCAATTGAATATAAAATGAGAATTAACGTTCTGAGCAAGTTATCTCCGCCAGAGACAATGCGCCTATCAAACGCTTTCACGCGGCGCCGTGAGCCTCACATAGGATGACGTCACCGAGCCTCACGGGTGAGGTTTGACCTCCACGATGCCAATCTTATCGTCTATTTGCTCGTGGTTGATATTGATCGAATCGCCGGCGGCACCTATTATCTTCTCCCTCATAGCACCGAACGAGGGTCGCCGACCCGTAGAAAAGAGGCTGCGAGTGTGCTGGCTAAACAAACCTGCATGCGACGGCAAACGTAGACAACTCAGCCTATTCCTGCCGCGCGGCGGGAAGGCTGGATGAAAAAGAGTTTTTGTCTTCGAGTAGAGCAATGTTTACAGTTGTTATAAAAAACAAAATGCAAATAGATAAGGTGTGATTTCCGTGTTTGAATTTGGGATTATCCAAATCTCGTTGGGTGAAAAAGGATCTTTAACGATAATCAGCAAGAACAAAAATCTATCTGTCACAACAAGTTTCCCATATAGGAAACGATGCCTTAGCGAAAAGGTGAAAACAGTTACTGGGAACTGAAATTAACTTCGTCCTTGATAAAGGTTTCTCGTGGTTTCGACCAAACGTTACTTTCTTTCCGGGTTCTTCTTGAAAAACTTTGCTCAAGTCATCATTTTTATCATAAAAAGTGAAATAAAACGATTTCCGCGTTCGTGGCATACGTCATCACCTGAAAAAGCCCTTTTCTAACGCTACATTCAAATGTTTTTTTGAATAAATTTAATGCACTTTTTTAATTTAGTTTTCGTTTTAATCTGTTCTTTTCATTTTCTAAAAACAATAATAGAAAACAGTTTAAAACCAAGTTTCAATTTTTCATCGTTTCATGTTTGTAGTTCTTTCGGCGTGTCCCGCCGCGAATCTGATCTGACCATCGACAAAACGTGCGCCATTGCTTTCCCCGGCTGGTTGTGTTTTCAATTCAGTTTGCCTTATCTCTTTTTCTTTCGTTTCTTTATGTATGCATTTTTTGGTTTTTGTTTTATTTTGAAAAATAAAATTAATAAAATGGAATACACATGGAATCGTAGTTAATCAAGCATTTTTATCGATTTTTTTCATATCCCAAATTCATTTTGACGATTCCAAGCGCTAAAATTGCTTTGCAATTTATTATTTATTTTATTATTTCACGAAGATAAATTTTCTTGTTGCTCTTCTTTAATATTCATTGCCTTTATGAGTAAATTTTAGATGGACCGGCGGGCCAAAACGGATTTGAAGCCGTTACCCTTCTCTGCTGGGGAAAATAGTGATGTTGATTTCATTGATTACGACAGGGTTAGTTTTTAATTGATAATTTTGTATATTAAACGTTTTTTCAGGTCCGAAAAACACTGCCAGTTCGGGAAACTAGGAGCTGTTTCATCGGCGCGCGAACTTTGTCAACTGAAATGAGCTGTCCCATTTGCCTTGATTTGCTATCTCAAACGATGACTGCCAAGGTTTGTTAATTGGTTGTATTTTTAATCTTTGTTCTTTTAGGAGTGTCTTCATCGTTTCTGCTCCGAATGTATCACCATGGCTCTTCAGCGGGGAAATAAAGAGTGTCCCACCTGCAGGAAGAAGCTGGTTTCGAAGCGATCGCTGCGTCCAGATCCCAACTTTGATTTACTAATTTCAAAGGTAAGTTTTTTCTGTTAACATTTTTTAAATGTGGTTTTTTTTATAATCTGGCATTTTTAGGTGTGGCCGGACCGCAGCCTCTACGAAACTCTGCAACTTGCCGAATCGAACAACCCATCTTCTGAAAAGAACGGAGCGGACGCGGTCGAAGAAGCGGTGAAAGAGCAAGAAGAGCAGAAGCGGAAACGAGCCGTCGATGAATCTGAAAGTGAGTTTTGTGATTTTATCATTTTCTACTTGTTTTGTTTTCGCAGGATTTGTGGAATACTTCATTTCGCGTAAGTTCTGTTGTGTAGTGCAGCGCGTTGTGTTCATGTTTAGGGACGGTTTCTCGTAGCTTGAAGTGTTCTTGCGCATTTGCACAGTTGTGCTTGTTATCATGTTTAACTATTTTTGTTCAGCTCCATCAAAGAAGCCTAAGACGGAGGACGATGATTTTGACGACTTCAATGGGGAAGGAACCTCGGACAAGGCAATGGCTGGTTGGTCCTGAAAGTTTCCGTTGTAATATATTTCTCAGAACTCGATCTCAATGACGCTCCTGTGGAAAATAACGCTCGTGATGATTTTGATAGAAATGAAGATGACCGGGTTTTCGAAGGAGAAATCGATCTTGAGGTAAATCATGCTACTGAACAGTATTTAAATTTCATTTTAAGTTTTCAAACATCGAAGCGTTGGACAACGTTTCCGCCCCAGGTGAAGACGCAGCCGCTGGATACGTACACACTCCGGTGACTCATTGTCAAGAGGAAGAATATCCAGGCGAATGGGATGGATACGATGAATACGATCCTTATGCCAACATGAATGGATTATCTTCCGAACAACAGGTTTGTTCTCGCTGCATTCGTATTTTATTCAATTTTGTAGGAAGAATTGCAAGCCGATCTGGAAGAGTTGGAAACCTTGGAGTACGACGATTATGAGGTTTGTTTTGTTTCGAATCTATGATTTCTTTCTATTTAGTCTGACTACACGGATGAGGAGGACGGCGAATGTTGTGACGATGAAGATGACATGGAGGACCTCACGGTTGACGATGTGGATACCGATTCGCCTCCTCTGAATGACGGAGATGAAATGCTTGCTGATGACAGCCCTGACTCCGCTGAGACCGACGCCAACGGCGACAGTAACCATGACTCGAAGACGTTGGACAGTAATGCTGATAATTCTACTGCAGAGGACACCAATACGGGTAAGATTTTTGTTTGCAGCTGAGACGTATTTTTCTTCTTCAGATGCTACAACGAGTGCTTCTTCCCCTCCGGAGAGTCAGCCGACTACTGAATCAACTTCGGGTCCTACCTTGAATGGAACTGATAATGGGCTGTCTCATGTTCCTCGACAGTCATCTGTTATTACTGCCATTCCTGAGTTCAACCCTAACTTTGAGGAAAAATTCGAGAGTATTTCTCCTCCCGAGGTTGAGAACGGAGAGTCAGTTGATCCAGACGGACAAGATGGAGCCGAAGGTCGAGAAGGCAGCAACAGTAGTGAGTTTTTACTGTTGAGATACGTTAACTGTGAGAGTTTAGGTGACAGTACTACAACTACCTACAGTTCCTCCGGTTGTACGTCTTCGACGTCAGAAGAATCGTCTAGCATTTCCATCATCTTCTCTGATGACGATGATGATGAGTTCCAACTAAGTACTATTTTCCCTACGGAGCTTCCTATGATGGAACTGGACACTCAGCGACCAGCTGGATCCGGAATTATGCATGGATTGACTACCTCGGCAATGGCTGCGGCGGCATCTGCGGCGGGTCCCGGACCATCGTCATCCATCCTTTCTGGCCCTCCGCCATCTTATCCGACTACTTCTTCGTCAACTGTGATGGCTGGACCTATCCCGTCTTTGATGTCAGCATCTTCATCTTCCATGATGGGCCCGCCTTCCTCTATTGTCACAGGGACTCCATCGTTCCTGATGCCCGGACCACCGTCGTCGTATTTGGCTAACACCATGGCATCCATGATGCCATCGACTACTTCTTCTATAATGGCACTCCCTGTGTCCACTATGTACCCTGGTACATCCTCAGCCATGATGACGGGTGTATCGATTTCTTTGATGCCCGGACCGTCAGTCATGCAAGGCCCTTCTTCTTCGATGATTGCTGGTCCGTCTTCTCTTGTTCATGGCCCATCGTCTACACTTTCTGGAAACAGTGGCAGTATTATTGTGAGTGTCGTAGTTTTTTTTTATTTATATAATCATTTCCAGAAACTTCCTCCAACGTCCTTGTCCGCTTTGGCTGAAGATCTTCCGCCATACAGGGATCCAGACGCCATTGAAAGGGTTCCTGAGGGCACAGGAGATGAAATTCGGCCACCTAGCAACTCTATTCCTCCGAAAGAAAGGCTAAACCACTGGCTTGCCAATAGCCCCTCTTCGCCTCAATCTCCGGTTGAAGACATGGCGGCAATGCCTGAAAGACGAGTAAGTCACAGTTTTGTTTTTGTTGAAGTTCTTGTTTTTAGGCTGACGATGTTGACATGATGGAACCTGCTATCAGTGGGTCGGAGGAGATGGAGGCTGAGCTTCTACCAGCGTTATCGTTGTCTGCCAGAGACTGTCCTGAGGAACTGTTGATCCCCAGATATGTCAGAGCAAAGCACGATACGAAAAGTAATTTGTTTTGTGACTACTGAAACTTTCCTTTTAGTGGAACACCTGGCTGAATTTATTCATCAACGTGCAATGGAAGAAGCACAGTCGAATCAGACCGATTTTGACGCTGATCCCGTCCCTACAATTCCTAAGCCGAAACATTTCTACGTTTTCGTAAGTTTTGAAAGAATTTTTTTCTCATTAAAAAAATAACTTGATTTTCATACCGTATTTTCTGTCGTAAAATTTTCGGGTCCGCCCTCTCACTTGATGATAAGTGTTTTTGAAAATCGTCATGTATATCACATTTGAGGCCCGAACTGTTTTTAGATCTATTTTATTCTTAATTCTATTCTTTTTCAGAGTAGGAACGGCGGCCATCATGTCAGGCAGATTTTCCTTCACGAGACCATGACCACTGCTTCTTGTGCTATGACCCAAGGAGATCACTTGGTGAGTGTATATTCTGTGTTTTAAGCATATCACATTGTTTCAGATAATCTTCTTTGACACGGCTAATGTTGAGCTGAGGGGAGAGCGACAGAGCATCCTGACAGACGTTGTTCCACCGCATTTCTTGAGTTTGCCCACCGTCTAGGCTGTCTACTTATTTAGTTTTATTTTTGTTCTCATGCAATGGGTACCTGTTATTCGGCAATTTTGCTTTTCACCCTCAGGGCCGGGCTACAGTGTTTGTAAATAAGCCGCATTCCACTGCCCTGAAGTGAGCACACGTTTTATCTTGTCTTGTGCCCGGTCTCGTTTAATGTATCTCTTTCTTGTGCTATTGAGTTTTATCATTATATTTTATTATTTTATCTTATTATT
>LNBV01004988.1:2660-21547 GCA_001513535.1 Oscheius sp. TEL-2014 | reverse complement strand
ACACACTCATACACACACACACACACATTGCTTGCTTCTTGCTTTTTGCATATGTGATGTCTACAAGCGTATTCTAATTTTCGGTGCTTGAGCGACCGGTTCGCTGTCCTATTACGAAGTTAGTGGTGGTGAAGGAGCTTGTCCTTTAGAACACGTTGCACTTTGGCCAATTGGACCGGTATATCTCGCGATTTTAGACCTCCGAAAGAAGCCGGCGGATGCCTCACCTTGGGCGAAGCGCGCGAAACCAGCTGCGTTGCGCTAACCCCCAGGCGTATATAAGCGTAGCCGATGGGTTGGGTTCACACAGCTTCACTCTCCTCTCATTCTTCTTTTCAACTCACTCTGGAAAGAAAATTTACATTTGGGTTTTAGAATGATTCGTGGCCTCTTCCTCCTCGCTCTCCTCGGTGTTTCCAACGCCTTCCTCTTCGGCGCTCTCGGAGGTGGCGGCGGTGGTGGCTGCGGATGCGCGTAAGTTTGAAAAACACGAACTTTAATAATTACCTTCCTTCAGTCCTCCTCCTCCCCCTGCCTGCGGATGCGGAGCTCCTCCTCCTCTTCCCCCTCCCCCGGCTCCCTGCGGCGGTGGATGCGGTGGCGGATACGCTGCCCCTCGTAAGTTGTTCCGGAAAAACAGTTGAATATCTTTTTTTTTTTCAGCCCCTGCTCCCGTCTACGCTGCTCCTCCTCCTCCCGCCTACGCTCCTCCTCCCGTTGCCAACGCCTACCCCATCGGAGGAAAGTAATTTCCCGGAGCCTTTCAACACCTTCTATTTGTACATGGGATTTACAGTCTTTATGCTCAGATCGAGAAAATAAAAGGTTTCTTATACTACTTGTTGTGTTTAACTCAAACTTGGAACAACCTTGTATATAATAACGAAAAAGAACTGCCAGTTTCAACATTGAAATCCTTCAGTAGAACCAAAGCAATATACGGAAAACAGGATTAAAGGATTATTTAAGGTAAATTGAAGTTCTCTCAAACTAAGATTAACTGGAGCCAAACGCTAAGCTCGGGTGTTGATGTTTAGGTTCTTTTCTTAGGCATCTAGTTGCATTTGCATAACAGGCGTTGCACTTATGTATGATATTCCCATACTCACTGATACAACAATGAAATGTAGGGTGGGCCGTACTTCAATTTCACAATCCAACAAAGATAATCTTTCTTGCTAAAAGACATCTGTTTAATAGTCACATCTGATGTGGCAAAGAATTTCTTTAGCTTTTTTTCTTTTTGTTTGGGAATGAGTTTCAATATGTTCATCTTAGCTTTGGTAAACTTAGGATGGTATCCATAAAATGAGCAATGGCGAAACGTTCAATGATTAACAAATTTATAAAGCTAACTTTGATCCTGAGAAAAGAAAGGTTGATGGTTTTGATAAAGTGTTGTACCTGGAGATTCCAGCTTTACCTAGAACCTCCATTGCAACATCTGTATATCAGAGTGGCTTCGGTATATCTACAGTTTCCTTCCATGTTACCAAACATTTCTTGGACCAAATGCTGCCACAGCTCTGCTTGCAGAAAACATCTTCTTTGTAAACTGCTGGATGGTCCAGAAATTGTAGGCGACTTCTTTGATAAATTGAAAACTTTTTTGACAGATATATTGAATCATGGTTTAAGTAGCTCAATACCTGGCTTACCTGGATTTTCAAATTAGCCATGTGTCTTTTTAGTCGGCAACAATAAAACCGAAACGCAGTGTTACAAAACACTTACAAAACTAGAAGTTGAAGATGCATCCTTTCTGAAAAAAGAACCGTTCGTTGCTCCCTTAACTGCTTCAAAAGAAAAGTTGGTGCCAAATGTTTCACGCGTTGCCCTAACGGCTGATCAATCACCGCATATTACTGGCGGCAGCTGACAGCTGATGATGGGAATGACAGATGCCTCAGGAGACGAACCTTTCGAACACTTGCTGCACGTGTTGTTTTTGATAATACGCATCATGTAGTTTACTACAAATTACGATGCCTCTCTCATTGGCACCATCTTAATTCATTCTTGGCTGAAAAGGTTCAAAACATTTTCATATAGTTTCAATTATTTTACTGATGTGTTATTGCCGACCTACTTGTGAATTATGGCAAACATTCAGCTTTTTTCTTAAAAAGCAAATTTTCATTAAAAAAGCCAAAAAAAGCCAAAATATAAAAGGCAGAACAATAAAGCAATCCACATGTTTGTTGTTTTCAAATTCCAATCAATCTATTCCACGATCAATCACATTAATTCACTTTTCTAATGTTTGCAACATTTAAAGTGACATCTTTGTCTTTGCTCTAATAACCCATAGGAAATGAGCACACATTAATCGAATTCGGATGTTTACCGGGTGGCAACAAGATGCAATTAGATGTACTTCCGCCGCTAATGGGCCGACACCAACAAATCTCACCATCTGCTAAATCTTCTGGTATGCCTATGACAATTTGCGCTCCATAGAGATAGATCTTGTGTTAGGCTAAAGCGTAGTTAATTTTTCATATGAGCCTTCTGTATTCAAAACGCTAAAAACAGGAAAACCACAATTGAAAAGTGAGCTTCACTAACTCACCTATCACATTTCGAATATAACTTCGTTATCGATTTTTTCAAAAAGCCATTTTCTTCATTTTCCGTTTGAAAATGATTTATTTTCAATGAAAACCGTTCTACCAAGCGCAGATTTTTGTTTCACTCTTTAAAGTTTTGGCGATTGTCCCCTTGCATTTGTAAATTGAAATATATGAAATCGCCGTTTCAGACAAAAAGTTCCTTTCACTGTTAACGTTATCCCTAACGTTGCTTCTTTATACGGTTACGCCGCCCCATTTCAGTTTTAATAAGTAAGACACGAATTCCTCATTCGAATATTTAAAGCGAACCTGTGGTTTGTTTTATACATTTTCTCGTTTCGACGCCGGGAACTGTCTTAACTCAAACTCTATACACTTTTTCTATGTAACGATAGGTTTGTTACTTTCTAGGGTTTCTTGGAGAAATTCTCACATACACTAGAAATTCTTACACGCACTTGATTCTCCGAAGAACCCAATAAAGTCTGGAAAACTCTAGGTTCTCTAGGAAACAACAAAATCCACCAAGACCTGTAAAATAGTTATTCAAACCCTTAACTGTTTGAGCTAATGTTATAAGAATTTTCAAATTTGCTTTTCAATTCAGCATCAACAAAAAATAAGCTGTTTGTGGCGCTAATAGTAACATTGTTTCGCCTTGTACTTTTATTGGGTTCAGGAAAAGGAAGTTAATCACAAAACCCAATCAGGAGCTTTCAGATCCGGTTTTAACATTGTCCTTTAGGCTACAACATTACGGACGATCCCCCTTCTTCCTTCTTCTTAGTTAGACTGGGCTTTGGGTTTATGAAATCATGCGTGTCCATCCACAGCGCCCGCGGCAGCGTGTGAATTGGCGCTGGAAGATTCATTAAGGACTTATTGCGGGCCGGTCACTTCCTAATTTCTAATGAGCTAACACAATCGCGCGACTGGCCAGATGCCGTCCCCACTCCTTGCGTTCCCCTCATATTGCGGAATGCCTTATCTGCCAGTCGGCTGTCATTCTTCGCCATACGGACGAGATTCCCTGATACCGGGCATGCGCGAGTTGTTTCGAAACATCATCACTTGGTTATATCAAGGCTTGCCTCCCGGAAACCGAGGTCTTTCTGAGGACACCTGCCGCCCGCCGCCCTTCCATTAGCACCTCGTCTCAACGCTTATTAGTCGCCGCCGCCACCTCCTGAGGTCATACCTTCTGTTGTGTTTCCTGTAGCGCGAACACAAATTAACCTTGTTATACACCTCTTGTTACTAGGCGTTGTCCCTTTCACACGTATCATCAAAATGGAAAGCCGATCGGTGCCGCTCCTTCGACTATGTTTAGGAATTGTCTATTTTTTGAATATTTAAACCTAATTTCTCTTACTAGCTTGTTTTCAACAACGGTTTAGAGCATATTTTTTGTATTTGACTTATCGAACCCTCAATTTTTCATTTTAACCGAATCTACAATAGGCTTAGCAGAGCAAAGGTGGCAACAATTTCTTTTGTTTCCAATCCGACCCCATGGATTTGTTCTGGAACAAAAACCTCTTGGCTCAGATAATTTTTTTTTACATATTATTGAATATAGTCTGTTTCCAAGAGAAGGTCATCGACTTTCAGGCGACCTTGAAATTTTTCTTGCCTTCAACCAAAAAGGATATGAAACATGAAGTGATAGATATATTAAGCGAAATAACACTGTAAAAGAGAAGTGCGCAGACAGTTTTACGATCGGTGCAGGAGCCAATCTACCTAGTCCTTTAAGATGTTGTCTTTACTTAAAAAGTGAATCAAATTTAGATTTGAACATAACTTTCCTTGCTATGGCTTAAATAGAGCCACAACGCCATTTTGCCCGTTTTTCAATGCTGAAAATGTGAAATCTCGCAATCAATAGAAATAATTGAAAATGATTTCAGAAACTGTTGATTTGCACTACTTTATTTTCTTGGGGTAAAATGTTTTTGGCTATGGAAAAGAAAAACTACCTTGTTTTGTAGAATATTGACCATTTTTGGAGAGATTTTAAAAAGCAAATATGTTTTGCCATGTAAAATAATTTTGCTTTTGTCCAAACAAAGTTGGAAATTCAGAGTCTGTGAAATTATTTGCGCTTTTCCTTTCTGCAGACTTGGAATCTACCGTAATTGTCCGTTGTGATGACCATGAGACGCAGGCGTTCCGTCACAAGAGATCATTGGTTTCGTTTAGAAAGTTCAGAGAGAATTAGTGTCTGCGCCTCGTCGACTGCCACACTCTCACGGTTATCGGTAAATTTCAATTAGATCCCACGCCACTCACCGGCGACCCGTCTTTAGGTGAGGAGCACCGTCTGTTCACTCTGCTGCTTGCCATTTGCATCTCAGCTCGTCACAATACACTAATGGTTCCCATTTTTGGCGCATTCTCGAGAGCCCTTACCCGAAATCCTCCAGCCAAATGCTGTTATCTGGCAGGCATTCATTGTGTCCTCGGTAGCTGATGGTACGGTAACAATATACTGATGAGTGTGAGAACGAACGGGTGACATTGTATGCTTCAGTGCACTGCGTAGATAATAATCTACATTCACCTGTGCGACTCGGCGCTAATTCGCACAGCCGTCGTTTTTTAGTCCACCACCGTAATTTTCCTTCCACAAAGGTGGTTGGTGATGTTTATTCTAATGAGCTGACCTGAGGGGATTGTTGTTCACTTTACCTGCGGCTGTCGTCCGTTTGAAACTCGATACCCAGGGGCCGTTTGCCTTGCCGCCTGTCCCAAGAAGCATAGTACCCGCCGTGTCGCATTTAATTCATTGGTAAGTGTTTGTTTGGCGCAAAGTGCTTATGGGTCCCAAATTACTACTATTTTTACACTGTGTTTGCCACGTTGCTGGCGAAATATCAATTTTTGTGAAAGAAGGGTTCACGCTTTGAGTAATCGTTTTCACAATCTCTTAAATTCGCCCCATAGAAGATTTTAGGTGTTTCATTACCTTTTGTCTACTTGAATTGGTATTATACAATTTTTCATTGCAGGTTTCATGATAGTCCAATTGTTTTAGCAATCTCAAAAACACTGTTTATCAGAAATTTCACACTTACGATCAAACACGTTAAGACCCTTAAGGAAAATTTTGATTTTAGGCAGTCGGTCATCATTACAATTTTCAGGATTCTATACAAACAAAATGTGATTACGGTCATTTTATGCGGACCATAAACATGCGGTTTTAGTTTTCTTTAAGCTCAGATTGATCATGTCGTGAAACAAATCTATAGTTAATATAAAAATGAGTGAATAACATCTATTTATATACTTTATGTACTTGATACTCCGAAAATTTTAATGTGTTCCGTGAAATTATCGATTTTCCCGAGGTCATTACTAATTTTTGTTTTGCTGGTTTGATGCGTTTGCTGGTTTGAAACCACATGTTGTGTACAACTTACCCAAAAACGTTATCGAACTCGACTTATAGTACCAAAACTTCCTTTTTAAGATGTAAATTGTAATAAATATGTAAAATCAGAATTTGTAAGTTTTGGTGATTGCAATATTGTGTATTTTAATACACCTTAATAAAACCCTAATAATGTAATGCTTCAAAAAGCTGATGACGTCGGAAATATTGCCTATGAGCATATGACGTCATTTTATTTCACGCAACAAGTGTATAATTTGAATCATGAATAACGTCTCTTCGGAACGTCGGGTATAAACTTGCAGCGTTCGGTGCGACAATTTCAATGCGTCGATGTTGACCCTTATAAATCATAAATTGCATAGATTGTATCTTCAGAATTCTACAAAACAACTAGAACCTTCAGAAATGTAAACCGAATAACTTTTATGCTTGCCGACTTCAGCTAAACCAATGAAGCAATCTTTATATGGTTGTTGGATGAAAGAAACTCATGTGAGTATAGCATACTTTTAGCTTGTTCGGTTCTTTTGTGTATCGAACATGTTGCTGCGTACCATGTGGATATGTCGATGGCCGGCTGACCCTAAGGGTGCTCGTGCCCTGTTCGCACCCCCACTTGATCGTGTGCACATGTCATCTGGCGCAGTGCTCATCCCGCTTACCAACCGGTCATTTCCTCCCTCAATTAGGATATGCAGCCCCATCTGACACACATTCCCCGGTCATCCTCATCCGCAAATTGCACCCTAGCTGTTTTAGCCCCTTCTGCCCCCTCGTCTGCCTAGTGCTGCGGCATTTCATTAGTTTTTACGAGGCCCATCTCGTTGCTTTCGGTGTGCTCCCAGTCGACACACGCATCTATTATTCAACCGTCACCGCTTGTGTTGCCCATTGGGGAAAGTATGCATCGCTGCTCTCGGTTTTTCGTGGCTGCGCAGGGACGACACGGCAGTCGGCGGCCGTATGCGTGCGGATGCAAAATGTCAGTACGATTAGCGTGCAGACGTCGAACGCGACCACTCAAAACATGGGCCGCCGCGCATCTTCCAACGAATACTGTAATTTCGGTCAAGTGCCGCTTTTTCGCTATCTAATCGCTAATTTGCTCCGTTTTACGTTCTATTTATAAACATTGTCTTTAATCGCTTTTGTTTCTTTGCACAAATGGACTCGTTTTTTACAACACCTTCAAAAATTTTCTTCAAACCAAAGAGATACGAAAAGAGACGACACAGAATTGACAGCAAATGATCGATTGGTGTGCTTCAATTTATTTTTTCTGGTCTGGCGTTCACAAAAATCCTTTTTGGATCTTTTCTGTACCAAAAACTCCCACATAATTTGCAAAGGAGAGGTGCCTGACCATTTTTTTAAAAATTATGTTTCACTGTAATCTCTTTTCTGGTACAAAATAGAACACATTATTCTACACATTGCTCCATTATTCAGCTGTTGGAACCATAATGTTCACAAAATACATGTTTTTGCTTCTTGTTTTTTTTCTAAAAATGTTTTCTGTGGGCAATTTTCTGTTTACCCCAGCAATTTTTGTTTGACATAGCTAACTTTTATATTTAAAAAGATTTCACGAAGTTGAGACATGCAAACCATGTGAAGTTTTTTATTCACGCTACAACATATACCGAAAATTCGAATCAGCTTCGTGTAAAAATGGTGAGTTGGTTTTCCTATTTTGATGTTTGAAATATTGTCTCTGCAATTCTCAATTTGCAATTTGTAGAATAACAAAACGTTTTTTGGCTCGAATGGGACTGATATTATATATACGAATATGTACGTAAGCTTTAAACATAATTTACACTTTATAACTCAACTTGGCATTATCGATTTATAAGCCAATAGTACATCATGACGATCCGCCGAATTGAGTATCAGAGAAAAACTATATGCGAATCGTATTCTCTAATCCACAATTGGAAATTTCACAGGTTAACCTTTTATATTCCAAACTCCAAAAGATTTGGAACTGTACATATTTGTTCTTGTGGGTTTGTGAACCTTGAAACCCTTGCTTAGTCCGCTGCCTGCGACGGAGCCTCGTGTCGTCTTTGTTTGTACGAGGGTCATCCGCCTTCCTCTAAACACTGTCCACTACACGGCATTAGACTCTGTTTGTCCTCCGGCCCTTCCTACTTGAACCAACCTCCCGTGCCCAGCCACCCCCTAGAATTCTACTTTTGTCCTAGTTTTATCGGAGAAGAGAATATTTCGCGCTGCCGGCGCACAGAATCCGCGTCAATCGGCGTCTATTCATAGCCAGTTGATCCTGTTATGCCCATCAGGGTCACTGCAGTCGGACGTTTTCAACTGTCCGTTTTACTCTCGACACGAAGCTTCACACACGTTCCTTTTCTTACGTCGCCTCAAGTTCGCAGCGCATCGCGTGAGCGCCGGCAATCGCCGACAACTCGCCACTCATTTCTCATTCAACAGGACGGGGCGAATGCCTTCAGAGCCTCAAGCACTTCGCCATTACGCACCCTTGGCAAGTAATTAGCATATTCATTAAGCAACTTCAGGCGAATAGCGCCGCGCCTCAATTCACATGGAAACATCGCCAGAACGTATAGGTTTTATGTTTCCTTTCCGTCGCGTGTTTTTCTACTTACCCATTTACATCCAAAATGTCATTACTCACTGCATTTAAGCCTAAAAAGTCAAATAATTTGTTTTTATTTAAGAAACATATCAGGACACCTTCAAATTAAGGCATGAATTGTGTCATATTCTTTCAGCGTTTGTATTTTGACTTAGGCATTCAACATTTGAATGAGCTGTTTTTTTCTTTTAAAAACGAAAAGCAGCTAACATTTTTCGATGTTTTGAAAAAACACAGGCAGCTTTTCAGCAAGTGTTTTTGTGAACCCAAGGTATCTTTTTAACAAACTCTTTGTGTTTCAATTTTTTTAGTCACTTAACGTTGATTCTTCAAAGTCGGCCAAAAGTAAATGTTTACGGTATGTTAAAATAGCCGTCGACAGCGGATGCCCATCACGTAATCTGTTTGCGGCAGCGTTCGTGCGTTAATATTTGAGCCGGCAGGGCTTCCATTAGTATAAGAGGATATGTCATACACATGAATGGTGCGCACAGCGACGGATGAACACAAGGACGCCCGGAGTTCAATCTCAGCAGGGTTCCAGTCAACACTTTTGAAAGCTTTGAATTTTCCGCAAATTTTTAGCTTTGCAGTGACTGGAAGCTTTTTCACGAACAGTCGCTGTTTTACGAAATGACAGATCGCTTTGTCATGAGCGTTTGGCTTTTTAACATCGGTGAATGCAAGTGGGCACATCAAAACCTTATTTATTCGTGTTGAAGTTCCCTATGTTTTCTTTATCTTAGGTATTCCTCGTAGTGTATATATTAGAACAACTCGACCGTTCCCATGAGTTTATATTATCGACCACAAGAGGCCATCGCGCTGCATATGGCATTGTTGCGCAAGCACCCCAGGAGTCAGAGTTTCTCATTTCAGTGAGAAACATTTACGACGCGCTAGTAAACAATCAAAGAACAATAATTACCATATGAGAATAGTGGTAGCTGCTGAAATGTGCCATTTTGAGTCGTTTTTACAGCTTCATTATTTCAAAAACCGTTTTGATCGGATTCTGTATTCGCTTCTAAAAAGTACCTTTAAAGCATTACTACATTAAGGGAATGCACTCTTTCAGTTAACTTCTCTATTATTTTGCCCGAAATTCTTTGTTCACTTCGTATTTCAAAATGTATTTGTTCAAACTCCCGTCAATCGATATTTGCACTGAAAACTCGAAAACAAACGGTACATGAATGCCCTTTGCCGCCGATTCTATCATAACATTAGAAATTCTTTGTTCCTTTAATGCCTTCCTAATTTATTTTTTGTTTTTATGTTGACAATTGATTCAATGCATCCAATTCTTTTGAACTCAAGAAGTTGTGGCTCAATCTCCAACTTTGCTTTATGTATTCGATAAGATTTCAAAGTATTGCGCTTTAACGCATTCTAATTTTTGAAAACTTGTTGTTGCACAATTTTAATGGACTCTGCGATGTAGATAGCATCCCAGTAATTGTCGCCATGTTCAGCAGGTGGCACCAGAACAAAGCAGGCGGGACATTTCCCGGGGTGCTCCGTGCCGAGAGGATGACCGCCAGCACTGGAGAACCATTGTCTCCTGAAAGGTGTCAACAGAAACCGCGTGTAGTCCAGTTCGCACGACGCCCCAATTACTAGAAAACGCCTCCCCTAATCCCACCCGATTGCCCCCTCCTCCAGTCGCCGCACCTGTCCCGCGCGCCATTTTTGAAAGTTTCCTGTGCCACTTCGCGGAGCCCGCGGCATTTGCATCTTCGCAGCCGACTTTGCGCTTCCGGCTGCCGTGTGAGCACAAGTTGACCGGATTTCCGCTCTGCTTTCCCCCCTTTGCTAAAGGCCAATGAGACCCAACCACGCGTTACTGCTGCAACCAGCACAGATTTCAGGTTATTCTTTCTACCTTACTTCATAATAACAATTTTTATGCATTTTTTCGTTTTTCGATAC
Organism: Oscheius sp. TEL-2014; assembly: GCA_001513535.1. Classification (NCBI taxonomy): domain Eukaryota; kingdom Metazoa; phylum Nematoda; class Chromadorea; order Rhabditida; family Rhabditidae; genus Oscheius; species Oscheius sp. TEL-2014. The sequence continues at coordinate 11,022 of LNBV01004988.1, read as the reverse complement.
ACTTCTTTAAAGACTCCTTAGCAATTTGACAACCCACTTTTCTTGGGTACCCCATAATACGGAAACTTCGAACCATCACCCCAAAGTGTCGATGATGTTCTTATTTAATAGTAATGCTTTTGCGGAACAACAACATCAATACTTCGGGACAAAGATTCAAAGTAACTTTCGCCGCGACCACAAACGATTTCAAAATGGATAACGGAATGTGGTGATTTCACATATTTCAACATCAGAATGAGTTCAAAAACTCATTTATGTAACCAAACAACAAACAATGTGATATTCTATCATTTACCAGAAACCCAGCCAATTGAAACCTTTTTCACTGTAAAAAATTGTATCAAATTCTTCTGAAATCTAACAGGCAAAGTTCGAATTCCTTGGAAATTATTGTAAGCATTGTAACAAAACAAGCTTTTGCTGAAACGATCCAATGAACGACCAATTTCGGAATAATCGCTTTTAAAGTACTATTGTTATTGTATGTTTACAAAAGTTTAGGCTTTTTTACCCCAAACTTTTCTGGCAACTTTTGAAGACATCTGCCCTTATGTTTGTCAGGAGGAATTTCATTACTCGGATATTTTCTCACTACCAAGGCGTTGTTGACATTCGCACCTAGTCTCAGGCCCCCTTCGCCATAATGAGCCTACTCCTGGCTGACCTGTCATGCCAATGCACACACTTGTACAGGTCAACACACAGCTACCGTAATGACATGTTTTCTTGCGTAAGCCACTGCTGTGCCATTGTTCGCCGCGGGGAGCCAATCTGCCGCCTGGCCGAGTCCCACTCCCCCTTCCAGTCTCCGATCGGACCCCTGAGTTTGTGCTGCAGAGTCTGACGGTGCGTCGCGATCTCTGACTCAACCGCCCTTTTTCTCGCCCTGGGAGCGTCGGCGACCTTTCGTTCATCGGCGCTTGCTCTGCCTGCGAATTTCCGTATGCAAATGGGACTGCGAGTTGTCTGGGCAACGTGCCAGGCTGCTTCCGCAAATAGCGCCATTATTATGAGAATATGCAGCTTGAATATGCAGCAAAAACTGCTCAACCCCCCAATAACTCTTTGTATAACCATGTCATTTTCAAAATTATTTGACGCGACCTCAAAGGATTTAGCTTTATAAGGTGGTCAATCAATAGAAAAATCTGCTATTCTTTCACTGTAATTTTGAAAACTCGCTGTTCTAGGGCTGAAACAACGACTAAATCCCTTTTTTTTTAACAGAAAAGTGAGTCTGCCCTCCGCTCGAACTTTAGAGATATCGCGTCTTAAATGTCAAGTTTTGACCTTTAAGAAAAACGGATGCCGTGTCAGTGAGTCAATCAATAAGGCAATGAATCGGAAGCAATCACTGATTCTAATAATGATAGCATTCACAATGACCTTTAATGACACCAACTGAAAGCGCAACTTTGTTTTTGCAACAACGGGCACACGCCTCGCTTTTCATTGTTTCCTTTGTTCGGTTTGCAATATGGCTTGCATGTTACGTTTAGTTAACATTTCGTACAAACTTCTTCAACCCATGTCATTCAAGCCCCCCTTTGTCCGCCTAATAGCAGGCTAAATACCGGATCGAATAACAGCTCTTGTTTACTTTGTTAATACTCTGCTGAGCCCCCGGTTTCTTGCATCGGCCACTTGCCACAGTCCAGACGTCGTGTTTGAGAGGTGGTCCCCCACGTGAGGTCTCTGTGTTCTTTGAATGAGCTATACTTAGCTCGAGTACTCCGCCATGTTGACCGTCGCTTGTTCCTCTCTCAAACTGACACATTCCGTCACTGTCTTCACCGTCTTCTTCCCACCTCTATTTCCCTAATACCATTTGCCTGGGGTGTTCCAAAGGTGTTGTTGACTTTTCCACTCGCTCCGTCTGTTTGTCTCTTCCGGCCTATCATGCGCATCCGGTCTTGTTGGCCACTCTCATGTATCTCTCGCAGACTTTTGTCTTTGCTCTCAGATCACTGAAATCCGAAATCTCCCTCTTGATCACTTGACATAGCGCAATGTTGCAGTTTAACGGGGTTTTTCTATCTCCCGCGAGGTTCAATCCCAAGTTTACAGATGACAGTTTGTTCTGCAAAATGAGACGCGACACTTTTTCCTTTGACTCTCTATTGAAGCACTCTGTATGCGATACCTTTCCTACGTCAACGCAGCTGGCACAAGCAATCGGGTGCAATTTGACTCGCCACATTCCGCGGACACTTCACTCCCCTACTCGCCATTGATCCCATCGATACCCTCTTGATCTCCTTCCATTCATTTCTTCTTTTGACCTTTCAATTCAAGGTTTTCAGTTTGAATATGCGGCTTCTGCTGCTGTTACTGTGGGTACCACTAGTGTCCAGCAAAGGATGCGAAGTGATTACAATTCCACTATGCAAAGATGTCGGTTACAACATGACTGCCTTCCCTAACGGATATGGACATGAGAAACAAGAAGAAGCGGGTCTAGAAGTACATCAATTCTATCCCCTTGTTGAGGTAATTATTTATCCAATTATATCGTCCTAAATTATATGTTTTAAGGTCGGCTGCTACCAACACTTGAAGTTCTTCCTATGTACCCTTTACACCCCGATCTGCCAGGAGAACTACGACAGACCCATTCTCCCCTGCATGGAAATGTGCTTAGAAGCCAAGAAAAGATGCAGCCCCATTATGACAAAGTATGTTTATAACAAGTACAGAACTAAAATTGCTTTAGGTACGGTTTCCGCTGGCCTGAGACTCTTTCCTGTGAGAGCCTTCCTCGCATGTCGGACCAGATGAACACTGGGAACATTTGTGCAGCTCCCCCTGACACTCCTAAGGAAATGAAGATAAAGGTAGGAAAATAGATTTAACATTCAAAAACCTGGTTTCAGCCTACTATTCCTTCCGCTATTGTGCCTCGCCCGGTTGTTGATATCGGACTTACTGATTCGTTCTCTGAAGATTGCAACTGTCAATGTAGCTCTCCCTTCCAACACGTGCCGTCAACTAAAGTAGCGGTCAGTTGAGCCCCAAATGCCAATTACACTTTCAAATTCAGGTTGGAAATGTTTCTTCCTGCTCGTACCCTTGCCGTGCACCTGTTCTCTCAGTAAGCAATGAAAGTTTCATCTCAAGTTGGATGGGAGTTTGGTGAGTCACAATTTCTAAAAGAACATCATTTTGGTTTTTTAGGTCCATTACTTGTTTCGTTCTATCAGCTTTCACATTCCTGACCTTCCTGATTGAAACTGACCGCTTCCAATACCCAGAAAGGCCCATTTTCATGCTGGCTTTCTGCCAGATGATGGTGGCTATTGGCTTCATGGTCCGTGTGTTTGTGGGCCACGACCAAGTCGCCTGTGATGCCTTCAAGATCAAGGGCGCAGATGACGGCAGCGGCAGCGTTTGCTTTGCCGTGAGTTTCTTTAAACAACTATCTTAAGAACCCATATTTTGTAGGTGTTCCTCTTGACCTATTTCTTTGGAATGTCCGCTTCTGTGTGGTGGTTGGTTTTGTCTCTGACCTGGGTCTTGGCGGCTGCATCAAAATGGTCTTCTGAAGCCATCGCTTCGTACTCTGTCTACTTCCACGTAATGGGATGGCTGGTCCCCGCTGCTCAGACCGTACTTGTCATCATCTTCAATGCGATTGATGGAGATCCAACCACCGGTCTATGTTATGTCGGAAACACAGATGACGGCGCTCTGCGATTATTTGTTCTAGGTAGAGAGTGCTTGAGCTTTGATGCAAAACGTTTCCCTTTTCAGCACCACTGGTTGTGTACTTTTCTCTGGGGGTTCTTTTCCTCTTCATCGGATTCTTCAATCTCCTTCGCATCAGAAACGAGGTATTGATTTGACCTTTTAATTTTACACTTGGGTTTTAGGTCCAAAAGCAACACCCTACTATTGACAACGCCACGAAGCTTACCCAATTGATGTCCAAAATTGGAATCTTCTCTGTTCTCTACACAGTTCCTGCTCTGTTTGTCATCCTAGTCCTCTTCTACGAACAACATCATCGCCCCCTCTGGGAACAAGCCTCCCTCTGCCCCTGTGCTTCAAAACCCGTGGAATACAGTGAGTTTTGATTATTAAAGTTGAAATGTTAAATTTATTTGTTTTAGATGATATATCGTTTGTGCTTGCCCTGGTGAAGACCGCTTGCATGTGTGTTGTTGGATGGACCACTGGAGTCTGGGTATGCAGTGGAAAGACACTTCAATCATGGGTCAACCTGCTCTGCTGTTTAGGTGAGCGATTTACAATTGAAAATGCCAGTAGTATCTTCACAAACCATGAAATCTTTCGACTATGTAAGAATAGTGCCCTAATTAGTGCTTCAAATCTTAAAAATACCGTGCTGTTGCTTGAATTGGCTAAAATCATTGCCAACTTAATGCTTAAAATTTGATTATAATTGTTTTAAATGGTTTTAATCGACTTTCTTATGAGAATCTTACCAAAATGTCAATAACCATTTTGCTAAGTGATATTTTCAACTTTCTCCTGTTTGGATCATCATAAACTTTAACCCCATAATGTTTGAATTGACTTTTCATGAAAAAGAACCCTTTATTGCTATAATGTTAGAGGCAAATTCAAGTTTAGGCTTTCTTGAATTCTTGTCAAGGATGTCGCGTATAACATGTATGAGAAAACCGAACTTGTGCTTGGTTGGAACATTGAAAAATGTTTTTGAGCATTATAATTTGTTTATTCAAAGTTTCACAAACGATGTTTTCTTTTTCAGGCAGACCAGTGTCCAGTACAATGTACCAACAAGCAGAAATCCTCTACGCCAAGAGTGATGTCTCCTTACCTCCCCACTTTTACAACACGCAAATGCGACATAGCGGGCATCACTACGGCGGAATCCCGGACAAAGTATAGTTCCGGAAACTTCTCAATTATTTTTCTTTCAATTTTTTTTATTGTGCAATTGTTTGTTGGGTGTCATTTGTTGTATATAGTCTTTTCACTCCTTTGTGATCTCATCCACGCATTATCTGTTCCCATTCTCCGATTCCCACATGCCTGGCCGAGCTTACGTCAGTGAGACTGAGACGATTCACTTCAGGGTATTTTTTTAAGCTCCGCCTCAGATGTTAGGAGTGTCTTGATATAAATATTTATTTTAAATGATGTGTTAGTATTAGCCGCAGCAGTCACCGGATTCTTGGGGGCTGGTTGTGTAGAGGGGACCGATGAACAGGAATGCCAAGACGTGGCCTAAACAATAACTTCTTTTTAAAAACAAACAAATTGAGATATACTTACCCATAAGCATAGACAACACAATGGGGTAGTTGTAGGTCATTGCGATCATCATAAGACAGTAGGCTCCAAAAGTTTGGACAAAGTAGACGATGCAAGAAGCGACGTGTTGGCCTCGGGTCATAAGCGCTGGGGTGAATCTAAGATTGTACTTAGCTCATGTAGAAAAATTTGTGTTTTAAACATGTAATCAGGTTTTTAGACTACCTCTCCCTAACTGTCCAGCCAATCGGAACAGGGGCGGTCTTAAGAAACGATATTTAGCTTACAATAAGTGACCTTTTTAGTTTCTACGAAAGTGCACCCATTTCAAAGGTTACCTTTGGGGCCTTAGGCATAACCAAGGTTAGATTTTTTTCATCTCTCGCTCATAACCCAACTGTTTGACTTCTAAATAATCAATCGATAATGTAATAGTTCATTGGAATTGAAACAGTGTTCAATTACCAAATGCTCACGCTTTTATAGAAACAGGCAAACTTTCTCAGCAAATTCGCACTTTCAAACTTTGCATTGATCTAAAACTTCGCCAAAAGGTGTTTGTTTAATCGAAAGACTTCTTGAAACGGGGTTTCCGCTACAAGATGTGAAAAAACACTTTGAGAAGTGACTTGGTTTATAATATGTATTTATTTTACCTGTGTGGGATTCGTTTTTGAACTTACGGAAGCTGGGTGTAGTTACCGTCCATAGCATCAGAGAGACGGATTTCAGCATCACAGCAGTCCTTTAATTATCAGAATAAACTACAGAATACTTTTCAAAACTTACATGGTCAGCTTGGTCAGAATCTAACTTAGTTCGCATGAACTTGATGGCTTCGTAGGCAAACGCAATGGCAGCAACTCCAACACAGGTGAAGACATAGGCTAACCATCAATGTGTTTTTGAATAATATCGTTCATACCTAGAACGTTTTCTGGCTTCCACTGATAGAACAGGATGTACTCCTGTATGCGAAAGTGGAAATACATTTCCATCATGAACATGATTGCTGGAAAAGTACAAATAAGGAATCAAGTTAAACGGTGAGCAACATGACCGATATCGGATTGAAAACGATACAAAACAGTTCAAGATAGACCCTTTATTAAACCCTTAAAAGTGAGAAGACGAGCTTCTTGTTTCCTGGCGAGACCCAAAGACAAGGTATCCGAGTGTCATTCCGGCGACTACAGCAATTCCAAGCCATACGTTAAATGTCATGAAGACAAGCATCATTGCATAGCTAACAGCGAGCTGAAAAAACCGTTAAGCATGAAAAATGGTTATCCCACTTGAATGCCGAAAAGAACAGTCTGGATGAGGTGGTAAGGGTGGAAGAGGCGCTGCAGGTATCTGAAAAGGAATTTGAATTTTGAAATTCAAAAGGGAAAAGTTTTCGGGAAACCCTGTTGCGCATTCAAACTTACATGGCAAGAGGCCGAAAACTGCGATTTCTGGAAAACTTTGTAACACAACACCAATGCGCAATCAGCTGATAATGTTATGACGTTCAATATTGTTTAAAGTTTGTACAACAGCTGCATGGAAAAATAGGCAACTGACTTCGAATGATTACATATTGGTAAGAAAATGCATTTTGTGATAGCTAGAAAGGTTATCACCAAGACCTTTGTCCGGTCTGCTGAACAATTTTCTATTTTTGTGGTTCGTTAACGACATTCTGTGACATTTGTCTACTATTTGAAAGCGTGGGCGTCTTATCAGTTTACGACTGCATAAAAAATCTTAAACAAAAAATGTTTGTAACAAAGTACCTTAGTACCTTAGAAGACATCATTTTTGTGTTTCTTCGTCATAGGAACTACCGGTTCGTTTGCATCTGGCGCCCTACTATTTGAGCACTAGTTGTAGAAACAGAAAGTCTTATTCTGAGTTCGGGGACAATATGTTGTTCCCATTTTACTATTTACCGTTGACTACGGGTAAACTCTTGCTTTCAATTTGTATTTACGCAAACTTTACTTACGGTTTGTCAATGCTCTTGATGGGCTGCAGATGCTCAACCCTCCAGCGGAAGTATTTGATGAATTCAGGGAGAATGGAGATGGCAAAAATGATGAAGCAAGAGTAAACCATTTCTAAAAATGCAACTGTTTGTCCATTTCTGTAGTCTACTTACGGCCGGCATTCTTGACCATCCAGAAATCGAACAGGATCGTATCATCAGGCTTGGTGTGGAACCACATCCACATAGCGTGCTTCATAGGCATCTTCATTGGCATCATAGTGGTGCCACCAGTCATATTCATGCCTGGCATATCCATGTCTACCTGTAAGTGATTCTGACATTAGAATGAACATGCAGCACTATCAGTCAGATATGCTATGTGCTCGTTATCAAGACCAGACATCTTCCTATCTGGAGGTACATCACACGTCAAAAATGATGCTTTTACAATCAAAAAACAAAAACCAACGAAACAAAGACAGGGATAACTATAGAACACAATGAAATGGGGTTGGAACTGAAAAGGTGGTGTCTAATTCAAAGTGTCAATTCAAATCATTGCAGAAATATCGTCATGTCCGGTTAAACCCGCTTCACTGTTCTGCGTTTTGTCACGTAGGCATTCTTTTAAAAAGGTGATCTACAACAAGCTTGTTTGACATCAAGTATTCAGACCATTACCCATTTGGTTTCAGCCATTTGAGAATGGGCCGATCCCAGGAAAAATGGATTTGGCTGAAACTGTGAAAATTTGTTGGTTAGGACCCAAATAGTTGCAAAACACACCTATTTCGCTTGTTGGTGCTTTAAGTTAGTCAAAAAAGTTAGGTTTGAAGCTAGATATTGAATTAAGACCTTAACGATTCCTTAAGGATGTTAAGGAATCTACATGCAAAAATAGGTATGTTTTGCAACTTTTTGGGTTCTCACCAATTAATTTTCACGGTTTCAGAAGAAACCATTTTTCCTAGGATAGCCACAAACAGAAATTGCGTCTGGAAAAAATCTTTGGAGTCAATCAAAAACGATGTGCGCATTGTTACTGTGTTTTTAAAATTCCGGCAAAAAGGTTTTAGTAGTTAAAAATATTTTTAAAAGAGCGGAAACTGTCGAGGGCGTATGACGACCATGGCTTAGATGTTATTT
>LNBV01004895.1:0-11457 GCA_001513535.1 Oscheius sp. TEL-2014 | reverse complement strand
TGTGTGTTTGTGTGTGTGTTTGTATGTGCGCCTTTTCCTCGGTTAACGTTCGATTTCATCCGAGGAGTAAGGTGTTTCCGACCACCTCTATTTTTAATAGTTTATGCAGGCAAGAAAACAACATGAGAACATTTGAATCGATCTAACTATATAATGGATATAATGTATTATGACAACATAAATCTCAGAAAGGACCAGTAGGAGGTTGCTAGTAGCACCCGACCGGGATGATTTCAAGGAAAGTTCAATTTTCGTTAAGTTTAAGAAAGGGTATTGAACTTTCCCACATGGAAAACCAATTCTGTTTACATCAGATAGATAATTAGACGATGCTGGTAGCAAAGTCATCCTTGGAGCCTCCGTTGCTGCCGTTGGTGAGAGTAGCCGCGCTGAAGTTGACAGACGGGCCTGGCTTCACCACCTGACGGAAGCCTCCAGTGCGCTTCTGGAGAGTCTTTTCACCGTAGATTTCTTCTCCAAGGGTTCCATAGATTCCTCCACCGCTCTCGTTCCTCGTGTAAGTCTGAGGAGATCCCGGAGTGGGGGTCAACTGAGAGTTGGTGCTGGTGGAGGTCTGACTGGTCAAGGTAGATGTCGGAGTGAAACACTGGTCCTGCTGAGAGGAGGACGCCGACATAGTAGCCTGCAAGCAAGTTAGTTTGTTAGTTAAGAAAAATCATTTCATTTTTTGCACGCCAAGATTAGAGTTATAGATTCACACACATGCGCATCGTATATGAATAGAATGAAATATTTAATTTCCCGCGTGACGAAACAACAAAGAAAAAGACAACAACAAATAAGATCAGATATGAATCACCTTATTTTGATTCCACAGGAGCTGTGAGGGCTGGCCGGGAGGGGCGCGCTGAGCCCAATGAGAAGCAGCCGTTCCGTAAACGCCACCCTTGTCTCCATTGTTGAAAGAGGTCAATTTGATTCCAGAGCGTTGGAACTGGGACTGGTCCCTGAAAAAAAAAGTTTTAAGGAATTGTGTTTTTATACTTGTTAGAGGCAATGGATGATTGGGTTCCGATTCCAGATGATGGGGTTCTTTCACTAAGCAGAGGGCTCTGGCGGACACCTCCGATCTGAGAGTGAGTAGAATCGGAAGGACGACGCTGGAGAGTTCCAGACTGAAAACAGAGGTTAATCAAAAACGAATTTCAAGAGCAATCTTACCATTCCGTAGTTGTTTCCATTGATTCTCATGGCTTGAACGTGCTGGCTAGGAGGAGGTACTGCAACACGAGCCTGAAAAAAGGTTTGAAAGTGTGTTCGACTGTGTACAGCTTCAATGTCACACTAGAGAAAGTTTCAAAAATATATGCGTTCGGGGGGAATCGAACCCCCGTCGAATGCTTGGAAGGCATCCATGCTAACCATTACACCACGAACGCGGTGATGGCAACTGCGGTCTGTGCGATTAAGTTCGTAGCGCAAGGAAAACATAAGGATGGGTTGGCTGAGCGGGTCGGACTGAAATGGCAATCTTTGCGCATCCCACGTATGGCCGAATGGTCTAGTGGTATGATTCTTGCTTAGGGTGCGAGAGGTCCCGGGATCGATCCCCGGCTCGGCCCAAACTTTTGCAAATAAAATCACAAGGTAAAGTAACGTTTTGAAATTGTATTTACCTGGTTCGGAATCCTAGCATAAGTACCATAGGCACTGCTGTAGATCTCCGTTTGACCATATTGATTTCCATCATTGCTGCCTCTGCGCTGGTAGGGATCGTGCTTCTGCTGCTTGTGAATTGAGGCATAGGAATCCTGAATAACTTTAATACAAAAAAAGTAAAGTTAATTTACCGGAGCCCATTGAGACTGCTGCATCGAGCGCTGCAACATTCCGGTACCACCGCGCTGAAGAGTCGACATGTACTGATTTTGCTGGCCTCTCTGAAATGCAACAGTTGAAATTATAAAATATAAGGTGGTTTTACCTGAAGAGTTCCGAAACCAGGCTCCGGGGGAGAGCTCTGTCCACGACCCATAGCATTCGACGGTGCCGGAGGCAGGTGAGAAGCACGCGACATTGTGGGATAACTGGAGGAGGTGTCATCATTGGAGGTGTTGTTCATTAGCCTGGTCATTTCAGGCGTTCCCTTTACCATCTCATCGTTGGGTACTTTCCTGGAGACAAAAGAGTATGCTTCAGAATCAAATTAGAAGCTCACCTGGTAAGGGGACTGCCTTGTACACCTCCGCCGTTGTGGTTTCCCCAATAGGGGTCAGGAGCGTTGTCAAGCTGATTGCCCTTCTGAACATGACGCAAGAGGTTCTGCTTGGCGTTTTGGTCGTCGGAGACGAACATCTGCAAACACTGCTTGGTAACAAATCAATTATGTTAATCAAAAATTTATAAAAACAGTTAACTTACGTGATCACGATGAATGACGATGAGGGCATTTTTGAGTTGACTTGGATTCTCATTCCCGTTCACGTGTCCAGTAACTCCTCCTTTCTAAAAACAATACCATAACCTTCAGTTAACTAATGGAACTGTTTTTGTTTATTGTTGAGTTGCTTAAGTAGGACAATATGCACAAATCCGAAAGAAGTGCGATTCTCCCATGGCCTGGCGCGGAATTCCCCCTGATTGTGTTTGGGAATTTGTAATTCACTTTGAAAATTTATCATAACCAAGGTCATGTAATTAAGTCCCATTTGCTTCAAAGACTAGAGTTTGGCTGATTGCAGGTCACTGTTTGTATGGTTCGGCTACTGCTTAGCAATTTCGACTATACCTGAAGAGCATAAATCTGATGTGCCCTGTGAGCTACGTCAAAGTTCCAGCCATGATACACCACGAAGATCAGAAGCAGGACGATCCACACCAACATGTGTGCTACCTCTACAGCGATGCAGGTCAGAAGGATGGGCTTCGTCTCGCGCTAAATTAGTAAATTATCAAATAATAATTAAGAAAACCTACCATGAAGAAAATGGAGAACGCATACAAAGTGGGAAACTTCAAGATAAACGAAATAGTGAGGCAGGCCGTGCCCAGAGCGTGAGGTCCAAACCTAGGCAAAACCGGGTTGAAAGTAGGAATTGAACGGTTAATACCCTCCACAACATTGCTTCTTTGCAGCCCGGAAGTTGGCTTTCCTTGTGTAATTGCTGTAGTCACTGGCACCTGTGACGCTACCAGATCTGATGTGGTTTTTGGATTGCAGGTCGTACAGACTCCTCTGGAACATCAAGTTTAGGTTACGATTCAGTTGTAAATGTACCTCGTAGACGTTATAACCATAGCTATAGACTGAAATTGGTGAGAAAACCGTGACAAAGAATGCTGCAACATAGGCTCCAAGGATTGTGATGGGGTGGTAGACATATGCAGAGAAACTGAATCCTTTGGCATGACTGATATATTGCCCTGAAACAGTTTAAGATACCCAGAAACGATAGGAACTTACCAAGGCCAACGGGACGAATACTGCTGAGATTGGTTTCCTGAATACGGAACAGAATGGAGAATGATATGTAGGCGAAGATAGTTGACATCGAGAAGAGAAGCATGTGCAGGGAGAAAATAAGACTAAAAAATGTTTTTAAAAGTAAGTTTTAAAAAATTTACCTGAAGCACTTGTTGACCCTTGAAAACACTGCAGAGTAATTCACGGAGTAGGCGATCAGGGCCACAACGAAGTTCACAAACTCCAAGGGAATTCCAAAGAGACGCGCATTCATCAACACTGAAATATAGTTTGAAATATGAGCAAGAGTGGAACACTTACGTGGCAGGAGGTTGGGTGAAAGTGGATAATCACTGAGTTCATTGGCAGTGAGGCGGAATCCTTGGTAGAGGGAGTCACCGGTTGGAAGATTTGTAGCGAGCTGACGAGCCCGTTGGAAGATGAAGTCCATCTCAGTGTTGAGGAAGTCGCCTAAAAAAAATCAAAAATTGTAAAAGTTCAGCTTTTTTGGCCTTTAAAGTGCCGTTTTCTGTTCTTAGAAAGCGACTCACACTTGCCACATTTGTGACAGACCTTTATGATTACTTTTTACTACATAGTGTGTTTGTGTCTCATTTTTTATTTGCCCTTTTAACTTTTGAAAAGCTATTTTTGCCAAATTTGTCAACCGAAGCCCATGCAATCGTATTCGAAAATGAAACATTCGCTTTCATAAATTCGCTTGACATTTTGCTGTAAACTGATTGGTTTTAGTGCTTCCGCTTTTCTCAATTTTTCGGGCACCACTGCTACCTAAAACTTTGAAAAAATGAAATAATTAACATTAGAAAACGGAACAGTTAACGAAAGCGCCGGAAACTCAAAAAGCCGATGGAAAGCCAAAGAAAGCTTTTTTCAGACACGGCATCTGGCGATAAACTCCTCGACCTCCTAAATACGCATACTGTCCCGCGACCTACAGTTGGCGCCGTTTATGACCTAATTTCTTTGTTGTGAAGTAGCAAGCTCCGTAGTTCATTTTGATTAGTTTATGATATTTTATTTGTAATTGTACATTTTCAAGTCATATTGGTTTTTCAGATATTCCTGGAGATCTGTTGCTATTTGTTTTAACGAAGGCTGGTTAGACAGGTTGTTAGAGGAGGATGTGCAGGACACGCCTTTGTCATTGTTTCCGGGCAACTGTTTAACGCAGTGAGTTTATTTCGCTTATCTTAGACAACTCAAAACCCCTGTGCTCACTTGAGAAACTCGCTTGAGAAGTTCAAAAAAAAACTTATTTCCGTCCATCCACTCGGCGCGCACTAAACATTTTCCTCCAAATAGCTCCTTTCTCACGTCCGATGAAGTGGCACGCTTAAAAAGTACCCGGATTCCTTGCGACTCTTTCCCACTCTCGCATTCACCTCAAAGATCCAAGTGGATTAGGAGCAGTCTCGTGAGAGTTTCGCGAGCATCTTTGAGGAAGCGCCTCCAGCGACCCCATCCATCACGGCACCCGTCGCACCGCGGCTCCGCGTAAAACAGAAGACAAATCGAAACGCAATGCATAGTAACTATCCTTCCATATGCTCCGTAGGTACAATTTCCGACGCTCGTCTGCTTTATGCAGATGTGGCGCCTGGCCGCGAACGCACATCTGCCCATTTTATAAGGCAAACATGCCGCCTTCAACCACTTCCCCGACCAAAAGTGGAAGCGGAAACATGCAAAGATCGCGTGCGCAGAAATCCACAATCGCCTGATGCTAATGAGGATGATGATCACATTTGTCACACCTCCGGTGGCAACGTTCCCTCGTGAATATTAAATAAGCCGGGAACAATGGGCGGTCATTTACGGGTGCAAATGGTGCGCGTCCTGACCCGCGTTGCGCGTCGAGGGCCTTTGAGAAATGTGACACTATGCCCCACCCGAGTTGATGAAACCACTCTTGTAGAGCTGGGCGATCATCAGCTGCTGGGCGACCAATTGACTGGCGGCGATGAAGAGGTGAAGCAGCTGAGGCATCGGAGGAGAGTGCTGCCAGAGGACTTTGATCCGGTGGAGGCATCCTGAAATGGGTTGTTTAGTTTCAAATTAAACATATATCAGAGAGAATTTGCCAAATTACACAAAACCGACAGTGTGTTTTTAAACGATCCCGCTTGGACCCTGTCGGGACCGATTCCGATTCCAACCGCAACCCGCTTGGAATCGGAATCGGTCCCGACGTCTTATTTTTGTTCCTACGGTGTTCCAAAGTTTGTCTGTTGTTACAGACCCGTCCGTTAGAAACGAGTTTCAAGGAAAAGTGAGAATTCAGTATATGAATTGATAATTTAAGACATTTTTTGGTCTTCTAAGTTTGTCCACACCAAAATGTCGCGAAATTTGGTGAAAACTATCAAAACAGGCGTCCAACCGAAAAAGCTTGTGATTGTGCCTCCTAATGAGCCAACGTTTGTTATAATCAAAGGTACCTGTCATGATTTCATAAGAAAATTTGAGGTTTCTCCAATGTAAAATGCCATTTCAATGCTTTCGTCGCTTTTCAGCATCTCAATATGTAGACCCTCCAACGTTTTCGATTGTTTCGTCGGTCATGTGCATTTTCCCCTTCCAAAACGGTAAACAACCTTTCACATTGAACAAGTCCCATGAAAACTGATAATTCTCGCGCAGAATTCACTTGATTTGCCGTTGCAAACTTTTTTTTTGATGAGAGCTCGCATCTAACTTTCCCATCCTACGCGCAATACCATAGTGTGTGCGCTACCCATCCCCGGGGGCTCAATAATTAGGATTTTAATCCCCTCGCCGCGCGAACGGAAGAGAAATTCCCTCCCTAAATGAGCGTGGAAAAAGAGATAACTGACCATTCTTGTCGCCTTTGCGATTCCTCGAAATCTCAATGACGCGGTCTTCCCGATCAGCTAATCTCTCGTTGTCACCGGCGATGTTCCCCGATTTGAAGAAACCGAAGGAAAAGTAGAGGAATGTGAGGGGAATGCAGATGCAGTAAATAGCACGGTAAGTCACAAGCCACACGTACGGATGGTTCCCAGTCGGCCATTTAACATCATTGTACAGTGTATACCTGAATTATCGATTTATATGCAAAAAAATGCTTTTACCTCATAAACCCAAGGTAGATGAGGTAGGCTTGAATTCCGACTGTGATTATTGAGTACCATATGGACAGGATGGTGTTCAGACGACCTCGGCAGGTCCAGCCCATTCTGAAGCAACCTCAGAGAAGTTTTATGATAACCTTACCTGCTAGATTTGTTGGAACGGTAAGTCTACTGAACTGGATATGCGGCCGACCTGTCACATTGACACTCTTCTCCCTGTAACACAGCGGAAAATCAGCGAATCCGGTAGGGTAATCACAGAGAAAGTTCAAAAAAGATTTCAATAGGTGTTTTGAAGGGGTGGAAGTTCCGCTAGCATTTGATAGGTGGATTATGAATGCATGAAGGATGAGGGTGAGCTGGAAAACAGGAAAAGATCGACGAGTGAATTTTTCATTAGAAGTTTGGTGGGGGAGGTGTTGCGAAAAACCCGCTGGCGGATCACAGTCTGAATAATGGCAGTCTGTCGCACAGCGATGGCTTAATCAATGTGCGAGCACCATCCGGCGTAGCTGACCCCGCTTGCGTAAGTGTTTTCCCGAACACAGCCCAGGATCCAGTTAATCCGGCGGCAGACAATCGTGAGCAGGCGCGCGGGCTCCAACAGACGATGCCATTCTAATTTTGGCAGTTGCTTCGCCCTTGCTCTCCAACGGAGAGAGAGAGGTGATTCTCGCAGAGTGCGGGTTCAAATTATCCGCACCGGGAGGGGCACATAATTGTGGTGAGCGGAAAGTAATTTAGCTCCGGGGGCGCGTTTCCGTCCGGAGAAATGGTGGTTTTGAGGCTGGGTTTGATCAGAAATTAGCTCCGCTTGGATCGGCGCTTCCGCGGACATATTATGGCAAATGTAAACAATTTAAGGGCGCCGGCGGGAGGGCAGAACGCTTTGCGACGTTAAGAAGGGCGGAAAGATGAGTCACAACGTCTCGTGAGCGAGCATCGATGCCTGGCCCTTTGACCACTCATCGCCGGAAAAAAAGTGAACACAATGGGAGCGGTGGACGACGGGCGTTGTAACGCACGTGAGTGTGAACGGACCAAACCCGTCGCTTGGCACCTGCGATCCGCCCCTCTTTTTCGCGTGTGCAGCTGTGCGAACCCAAACAAAATGTTGAAAAAGGTGCAACACGTGTCCCTCCGAGGATCTCGGACATAGAAAAAAGTAAAACAAAGGCCGAGTGGCTGAAAAACGTTCTCGGGGAGAAGAAAAAACGAAATCTCTTATGGGCCCGGTTGTCCCGGGCCATAATGTGGCGGGATAGCCGTTGTGGTGTCATAAATCCGTTGGCGATCGGAAGTGAGGCATAAAAGCCGAGTTGCAGAGAGGCTGGACCGCCAGCTGTGCGAGAGGGCGGCCAGAAGGCGGGGCCGTCTTTTCGCCTACCACAGAGCACAATTAGCTGGCACGATGCCAAATTTCCCACTGCGCGGACATTATGAAGCGAACGATGGATCCGGTACAAACATACAATTAGCTTTGAGCTACGATTGCTGCTAATTGAGGGGGAAACTGTTAGGTAATAACGGGTTCCGAAAGAAGTGCGGGAGAACAAGGAGCGCAGATGGTAGAATCAGAAAATCTTTGCGGCTTTCCTTCGAACTCAGGGTTCCATATTGGTACGAGCTTCCTAGCAAACTCGGTGTGGCGGGAGTTCTGAGGTGATTCCCAGACTGTCTGCTTGCCAACGAAAGGATCTCACACCGTTTTTTAGAGTTCAATACTTTCTAAAATGTCACGTTATTAGCATGCGAAAGGGTAGATGCATACGATAACGGTCGCCAAAGGCGCTAATGCCACGCAAATGGCCGGCGCGCAGACACCTGCTACAGTTTTTTGAAGTCTCGTGCACTTTCTGAATTAGGCGCCAGTTGCGCAGGTGGGGACCTCATCGAGACGCTCACCTTTTAACTCGATAGGGAGCTTTTAGCGCATTCCGGGGGTCAAAATTCACTTTGGTGACACGGTTTGGCTTTCTACTGCTTGATTGACTTGAATCGCACCCGCGTGTGTGCATGTGTGCGTGTGTTTAATGGGATAACGGTTTTCTATTAGGGAAAAAGACTTTGAACAGCTGTCTAGGCCTTTAAACGGCTGTGAATCGCGATGACCTGCTTGTTTCATCTGCAACTTTTGGGAGAAGCCAAATATTTATCAAACAGTTCTGCTGTCCCTATTGGTGTGGTGGCTCGTAATTGATTCGGAACCCGGTACCGTAAGTTCAGCTTCGTAATCAATGATCGATCAGTCTAAAAGGCCCCGAACGAAAACACCTCAATTTCCATCAGTCTAGAAAAACCGATTCAGGAGGGTCGCAGTTAATCTGAGCAGCCAAAAAGGAACAGAGGTGAGACGTGTTCGTCGACTAATCCGTGGGAAAGCCACAATTTTCGACTTATCCGCCGGATTGTGCTAATTTAGGAGAGGGTCTTGTTGAAGGGGGAAGAAACAGAACTTTTGAATTGCCTGCACAGTGTGATATCCTATGGACATGTGTCTATTTCAATTTCGTAATCACAACAACTGGCTATTTCCAAATCGTCGAGGTGGATGAAGCTAATTTGTGCAATGGTTTGATAACGAAAAATTGTGTTCTAAATCTTATGGACTGTTTCGCTGAAACTGCGATTATTTACGAGTTTTCTGTCTTGAAAACGAAGCATTCCTTGCTAAATGCACACTGGGTAGAAGTTTCTAATTGATGTGACATTGCAGGAGACAGAAGATTTCATAACCACCGTCACAATTGAAAGTTATGATTGGAAGATGTGTCCGAGGAGGTGGAATTGATTTCCTTATGCCGACTCGTGAAGAACAAAACAACACGTTTCGTAACCGCCGGTCATAATATTTTGAATTCGGGCGGGAAACGAGAGGTTACAATAACAAGACGGCGCTGGGCGAATACCCTTCGTGGGAGCGCCACTGCTCGAAACGAACGAACTCGGGGGACAAACAAAAGAAACGTTCTATTGTAAGCGGATTGCCTGACCCCGCGGGAGCCGAACCGCAACTTTTCCTTCTCGCTGCAGGGGAAAATAGAGACTAGCAAAAAACTGGCTACTGACCAGCTGGCTTCCTTCTTGGCGAAAGAGAAGGGCTTCTTCCGTTTCTTCCGTTCGTTTTTGAGCTAAAGTGCAATTCAAAGAGAAATCTACAGTGAGTGGCGTTTCGTGAGTTGCGCAGGACATTAAATGAAGGCAAGCGCCTGTTGGGTTTACTGCGGGGTAGCGGTGGGCGAAAAGGAGTTGAAATATGGAGTTGACAGAATTACAATGGCTTTGGAGAACAGAAAATGTGTACAAAAACACTCTAAACGACAACTATTGGATGAACATTCTTGAACCTCTAACCAATCGAAACCCAATTGCGGAAAAAGGGTTTGGCATAAACTTGTAAAATAACTTAATTTAGAAACAAAATGAGCAAATAAGGTGTGTTTTTAGGTCTTCCACATAAATTATCGATCCATTGATAACTGCTTTTCCAAAAAAGCGATTGAGTGATGTGTAAATGGAGACTGGGGCTAATCAATTCTACAATTCAAAACTACAATTTTGATTCCACAACAAAAATTAATGAAACTGACATGTTTGGCCGCATCTTGCTTTAACAAACCTAAAAATCCTTATTCAACAAAACTGTCGATGACGCTACGTATAGGTTTCATTTTCGTTGAGGTGTTTTTTTTCTTTCACAAATACAAAAACATGCTCTTCCTATTTTGAAGGATCGTTTTCAAAAAACCTAGCGCCTTTCAAACAAAATGGTTTGTTCTTAGTTTAAACACAAAAAATACAAGAAAAATTTGAAAACCACAAGCTTAAGACACGATATCTGAGAAATTCGAGCAGAACAGAAAAGCATAAAAACAAGTAAAGCATCGTATGAATTTTTTAGGATTTTGAAACCAGAATCGGAAAGTGCCTGAAAAATGTTTTTCTTACAATATGGATTCAAAAAAATTCGTATTCAAAACGCTTTGTTCAACATTCAACAGAGATATGAACCTAGGGTTAGGGTGTTAAGGGTTTAGGAGTTAAGGGTAAAAGTGGGTAAATAGGGTTATAAACATCCATTTGGGTCTTTTTGCGACAAACTTAAAAGCCATCCCACGACCTATACAAAACTCGCCTTTTTCATAAATCCCGTCTAAAAATGAACAGATTAACTTCATCACACCATTAACAAGTTCCGTGACTTAGTTTGTGAAACGAACGTAAAAGAAAATACTTTCCAATAGCTTTCATTAACAATTTTGCTGGAAATAGGCGTGTCTGAAGTTTTGGCGCTCTTGGCAATGTTTCTGCTACTAGGCCCGGAAGAGAGCATGTCAGCGCGGCCGCAATTTAACATAGTTCCCGTAAAGACGCAGGGTCCCCTGGGAGACGCGGTATCGGCTAAGTGTCATGTTGCACGGTGGAAAGCCTTTCTTCCACATTAATAATCCCGCGCGTGCAGATGGTTTAACCCCGGATCAACGCGTGCTAATCCTAAAAATCAGCTGTGACACCGTGGTGTAGGAAAACATCTGAGCGGCTTAGAAGGAAAATACAAACGCGTCGAATGAAAACGTATCCGAAGGCTTTCTGGGACAAGCGGGGACTACAAGAGGAGCTAATTAAGCTTGATTACAACCCCGTTAAGGTGGCTGAGGAAAACAAAGTGTGACGCCGGTACTGGTTGGCGGCAGGAGAATTAGTAAGGAACAAATTGGTGTGCAATCGAGTTTGTTGAGGGGAATGGGCGTGCAAGAACCGTGGATTATAGGAAATGTTTTTTAAAGTTGAGAAGTTATGGCATACAAAAGAAATGAACGGGAATAGGAACGAATATTATAGGAAAAAGCATATTGGGGATAATGGGTTGCGAATAGGAACCAGAAGAGAAACGACACACACACACACACACACACA
>LNBV01004648.1:0-17128 GCA_001513535.1 Oscheius sp. TEL-2014 | reverse complement strand
CTGTTACCATCTCTCTTTCAAACCCGATTTTAACTGAAATATTGATAATTTTATTTAGTAATTGCCCACTTGCTGATCTTTCAATGGAAACTCCACACAATGCCAACTGGATGTCAGGTGATTATTTTCATTTAGTTTTTTATTGCCCACTGAAGCATGATTCTCGGGCAATGATGTTTGCTCATTATTAATTTTTCTGTTCTCACTTTACAAGTATGTTTTCAGATCCTGAATCTCCAGCACAGGCTATGCGAAATACTTCAACTTCGTGTGCCTCAGGTTGACTTAGGTTTTTTGTGTAATAATAAGGATTTTAGAATCTGACGGAGAGTTTGGCGATGAAAATGTCGGTCTCCTGAGTAAATCTACAAAGAAGAAGCGAAATGTAAGTATATTAATTGAGTTTATCATTGCCTGATGACTTTTTACGGTTTATAAGGCTGGTCTATTTTCATTATAAATCTCTGTGGTTTCCAGATGGAACGCACTCCTCTTCTCCATAGGCCATTGACATCTGTTGATCCTTCGGCGGCTGAAATTGGACGCCGTTTGGAACATGATATTCTGCATCAATCCAGCGACGAAGAAGACTGTTTCACAGGTTTAAAATTATTTGTTTTACGTTTTATTTATTTTCTAGGAGGAGAGCAGTACGGAAGTACCGCTGGAGCCGATTTCCGAGCAGTCGTTGACGAGGCCATTCGCGCTATTCACAACGGCGTGTTTCCAGAGAGAATCGCTCAGGGATCGAGTGGCTCCTACTTTGTGAAAAACATGCAGGGCGTTAGTCATTTTCTTTTATTCTTTTATTTTTCTTACCTAGAAGATCATTGGCGTGTTTAAACCGAAGAACGAAGAGCCGTACGGTCATCTGAACCCTAAATGGCTGAAATGGTTTCATAAGATCTTTCTTCCTTGCTGCTTTGGTCGCAGCTGTTTGGTTCCCAACCAGGTGGGTTATGGACTATTGTTACATGAGTTTATTCGGCTCGTTACATAAATTCGATACGATACAATAGAAACAAGCTATATGCATGGGAAACACGGGGGTTGAGGAAACCGCAAGAACAACACATGGAACAGTCTAGCTACTGGAGTCTGGTACATTGCTCCGTTCACAAATACATTGGGTTAGCAAGTGTAGGGGGTTAGGAAGCGAAAGCATTCAGGGTTAGCAGCTTGGCATGTTAGTCCTAAAGGTCGCCCTTGTTGGGGGCCAGAGTATCGTATCGTGAACCATGGAGAGAATGAATCGAAGTCGTTGGACTCTCGGGGCGGTTGGACGGGATCTCGACGATCGAAGGATCTTTGCTGTCTTTGGTTTGGTCCCTTCCGTAAGTGCTGTCCCCACGCCCGCCGTAAGTCGAATCGCGGTCTCGAAGCGATCCACCGTACACGGAACCTGTTGGTTTAGATTAGTAAAGCGAAAACCATTTTACTTTGTCATAAAATAACTTTGAGCAATGTTCTAGTAAGCGAAAATTTGCTGCCTATAGCAGGATTAAATATGAACACACGTCGTAACAATGAATTCTAGAAATTTCTAAATGTCTACTGTTTCCTCGTCGATTGGCTTAAAGTCGACCGGAGATTTTCCTCCCAGTCGCATTTCAGTTTTGTCTCGAACAGGAATCTGGGTCGTGTATTTACTCGATGGCACTGGGCTTTTGCTCGAGATGTACACGTCCATACCGGTATCGTCGTGTCGACGTCCAAAGCCAGTACTGTAGTCGTGCACTCGGTGAGTAGGAGTAGATGTTCCAAGAGGAGGCGTCAGTGGGTTAGAAGCAAATGTGGTCCTTGGCATGTATCCTCCGCCGAATCTGAAAATTTTCGGTTTTTAAACTGACGGTACTTAATATTTACAAATGAAACTGCAACTAACCCTCCGACAGAACGGCTTCCACCATGGATGAGGTTGTCAATATTGTTGTCACCGTAGCTGCGGATTCCGAGAACATTTCCTCCCAGACGGCCGATATCCTGGACCAGGGAGCGGTCGACGTATTCGCTAAATGTTGTTTTAGACATTTGTTAGTTTCAAACATACCGGCGTCTGCGTCTCTCAGCATCCAGCTGATCCCTCAGAATGTTGATTTGGTCTTCTAACTGCTTGATGCGGTTGCGGTGAGTTCGTTCTCTGTTTTCGATCACCTTCTCAATCTAAAAACTGTTTTGTTTTGCATTTGAAAAGTCACTGGTTACCTGGAGCTTCTCTTGGCGCATTCTCTGAAGCTGCCTTTCTTGCTCCTCGCGTTGTTTGTTAGTGAGATCCAAAATTCTGTTGCCATTTTCCATCTCAAGTTGGGCAATCTGAATACGACCAGTAATTAATTTTCAATTTTTACACATCTGTTGTTGCAACTGAGCGCAATTCTTGTAGAGTCCCTTGTTCTCCCGTTCCATAGCGTTGAGGGACTTTTCGATTGCTTCTCTGTGTTGGGCAGTTTCACGGATTGCCTGCTCAGTGCGGCGTTTGTCAGTGTCGAGCTGAAAAAACTTTTTATTTTGATAACGAAATTTGCCTTACGATTTCGATTCTCTTGAGGAGAGTCTGTTTCTCCTTCTTCCATCCATCCATCAAATGGACACTGGAGCGCTTGTCATTTTCAAGCTGCGAGAGGCGCCTCTTGATTTCCTCGAGTTCCTTTTCGAGGGCTCTCTTTTCGTTCTTGGCTGTCTCTAGCTGTGAGCGCAGGTCGTTCTCGGTGATGCGGGATTGGTTGATGGTCTTCTCAGTTGTGAGAATCCTGTCTTCCAACCTGTTCTTCTCCGAGTTGCTGTCTTGAAGCTGGCGCTGTAGCTCAGTCACCCGGTTGCTGGAGTCGTGCAGGCGTTGCTTGTAATCACGAAGCTCGCTCCTCAAGTTGAGAAGTTCTGTGTCAATTTGTTGTTTACGAGAATTGCTGCTGGAAAGCTCGTTCTGTGCGTTTAGGAGCTGAAAAGTTTTTTGTTTCTTTCCCCTGAAGTTTCCTACCTGGTCCTTGATCATCTGGTACTCATGTCCAGTCTTGGTGTACTGGTCGACGCTCTTGCGAAGTTCGGCTTCGACGCTCTCCGCCTTGCTCAAGTCACGACGCAGTTTCTCTGTGTCATCCTTCATGTCTTGGATCTTGCTTTCGCTAAGGCGAAGGGCTCCGTCGAGCTCTTTGATTTTTTCCACATAACTCTAAAATTTGGATTTCTATTCATCTTTTCCAATTGTTTACCTGACGCTCACTCTCAAGAGTCGTAATTTGGAGCTGGAACTTCTGGTTGTCGCTGTCATGCTCGCGCAGTTTAGACTCCAACTGAAAGCGAGAAGCGTCCCAAGTTTCTTCCTTGTCCCTCAGACTGCGGACATCCGTGTGTGCGTTGTCCAAATCGGTTCGAAGATTCTTCAGTTGTTCCTGAAAATATATTGTGATGGTATTATGGGCTGCAACTTGCATTGAGGTGTCTCAGTTGAGCTTCCTTTCCGCGGGCCTGTAGCTCAGCGGCCACCATTTTGGCCTTGATCTGGCGGCGTTCTTCATCTCTCTGCTTAAGGGCCTCTTCTTGAGAGCGGAGTAGCTGCTTTGCCGAGGCAAGCCGGGCCTCCAAGGCTCTCTTCTCTGTAAAGTTGGGTTTCAGTTTCAACATATGATTGTAATTTTACCTTCCTCGGTGTCATTCAGGTTTTCTTCGATGGTTCTGAATCTGGTCTCGTTTTTGTTGATTGTCGTGTGCGACTCGCTCGTCTTTTTACGTAGACGATTTAACGCGTCGCGCAATTCATTCTAAACAACTTATCATACAGATTTTCATTGAGTCTTACCCTCTCGAGTTCCAGTCGCTCGATTCGGTTCAGCAGCTGCTGCAACGTGCCCTCAAGCTGTGACACATCCAAGTTGTCATTGATGTTAACTACGGTGGTTCCACCGTCAGCTCCTCCAATCACTCGTTTTCCTAAAAACTTTGTATTGCAAGTTTGCTATTAGTTAAACCTCGCGCCGCTCCTCCTGGGCCAAAGTCTTGCGACGCGGAGAATGGAATGGATTTGGGAATTCCGTCGTCATCTCCTCCACCGATGATCACCTCTCGGCCGAAGTTGGTCGTCGTCCTGCCGCCAGGACCACCAATACCCTGAATGATTGTCTTAAATAGTTACTGTTTGAAAACTCACCGAGTCGGCTGCTCCAATTGGAACAGGTCCACCAGCACCTGTATCTCCAAGGATGTCTCCTGCACCACCACGTCCACCGATGCCTCCAATACCACCAGCTCCGCCTGCTCCGTAAGCACCAGCACCTCCAGCTCCATATCCACCGGCTCCTCCGATGCCTCCGGCTCCTCCAAGGCCTCCAAGACCTCCAAGACCTCCGACTCCACCACGTCCTCCAATAACGTTCACTGTGGTTCCACCTCCTGGACCGTATCCTCCAGCTCCAGCACCGTAACCAGCACCCATTCCAGCGTCACCACCAAAGGCAAAGGCTCCACCGGCTCCTCCCATTCCATCAGCGCCCAATCGGTTGAGGTTGATCACTCTATTGGCAGAAAGCTAAACACAACTTAGAATTGTCTTAGTCTATTTTACCTGGAATCGCCGTAGAGCATCGGCAAGTGCATCCCTCTCCGAATCTGCACGGATGTACTCCTGTTGCAGGGTGATAAGGCGCTGCTCAGCGTTCTCAAGGCGAGAAGATAGATCGTTTGACTCGTATTTCTTGGTTTCTGTAAAACTCATTAGTTCGTATGTTTATATTTGCATACCTAATTCCTGGAGGGCATTCAGTTTTGCATCTTCAGCTGCTCGGTGAGCATGAGCCAAGTCGTCCAGGGTGCTGTGGTACTCATCAGACTTTCTCTGCATCTGTTCTACGCCGAATTTCAGCTCCTGTTGCAGTTTGTGAAGTTCGTTCTTTAGCGCTGTACGCTCTGTATCAGCGGTAATAAGCTAAATAGTTTTGATAATTGCGTGTTCCGCAATCAAACCTTGTCAGAAGTGTCCTGAAGTTCGGTTCGCATCTTTTGCATTTTGTTGTCAAACTGTTGTGAAAGTTGATTGAGGTGATCAGATTGCTTGGCCTTGTCGCGGAATGCGTTTTGCAGACGTTCTTTCTAAAAGAGTGTTTTTTTAACTTGTTTCTTGCCACCTCTGTTTTCAAGTGAGTGATGGTGTTGCGCATCTCCTTCATTTGGTCTTCGGCAGTCTTCAGGCGGTTGCGAATTCTGTTGATGTCCGACTCCAGGTTTCCATTTGCATTGCGAAGCATGTCAAGTTCACGTAAGGCTGCGTCAAGTTCACTGCGCCATCTGGTAGCATCCAACTGTAGGGCTGCATATTGTTCTTCCAATGCACGCAGTCTAAGTCACGGCATGAACTTATAATTTCACATTAACTACCTGTTGCTTGTGCTATCCAGATCGACCTCCTTCTGGCTGAGGTTTGACTTTGTGTCGCTTAGCTCCTCCTCAAGTCGACGTACTTGTGAGCTCACTAAATTTCAATTGCGAAAATTTGCTGTTATGCTTACAATCGCGGAGCTTTGAAGTGTAGTCGTTGACAGTTCTGTTGAGTGAATCAACACGATCAGTGGCAGCTTGGAGTTGAGCCTTGAGGCCGGCATTTGCACTTTCCAGTGCCTTTGTCTCGGATCGAGCGGTGTATGAGTCAGTCTTCCACTTTTGAATTTCCTAGATTGTTGTGTTATTTTTTCTAATGTGTTCACTTACCTTGTCTGACTCATTGCGCAGGTCTTCAATGTCGTCCTTCAGCTTTTGCGAAGAGTTGTACAGAGTTGTGATTTTGTCATCATAATCGCGCTTTTCGCGTTCCAACTCGTTTTCACGGGCAAGGGCGTCCGCAAGCTGTTTCTCGAGGTTGTGGATTTTCTCGCGCAATTCATCTTCCATTGACTTGAGGTTGTCAATTGACTGAAATAACGATTTACTTTTTTGAACAAAGCTTTTACTAACCTTGCCGTATTGCTCCTTTTCGTCTTCGAGGTCACTGAGATGCTTGTCGTGAAGAGCACTGATCTCGGACTTGAGTCGGTCGATTTCAGTGGCATGTTTCCTCTTTGTCTCAGTCACATCACTTTCGTCGCGCTCCTTTCCACGACCGACCTGAGCCAGGTCATCCTCGAGCTCGCGGATTCTTCGCTCCAAATCATCCTAAAAGTATCTGAGCTTGAACTACTGATTGTTTTTCTACCTTCTCGTTTTCAAGCTTCTCGAAGCGGATCTTCCATTTGTCATTGATTTCCTTGTAGCGGAGATCAGACAGCATTTCATCATGATATGGGTCAGTGGAAGCATCGTATCCTCCGTCTCCGCCACGTCCTCCGGGTCCTCCAGGTCCTCCAGGGCCACCGGGGCCACCACGTCCTCCATCGCGGTCGTAGTACGGCCTGTCGATGCTGTCGGGTCCACCTCGACGATCGTCCTCATTGTCTACAATTAACAATATTACCCTAAATATACACAACTTACAAGGAATATCGATTTCACTTCCGGCGTCGCCACTCCTACCGCCGGGGCCTCCTGGTCCTCCAGGTCCTCCAGGTCCACCAGCACCTCCTGGTCCGTGGCGTCCAGCTCCTCCACCAATGTTGATGATAGTTCCACCTGGGCCTCCTCTTTCGTAGTCCAACTCGGTAGGATCTCTGTCGTAGCTGCGATCTCGACTGCTGTCTCGGCCATCTCGACCGTCCCGTCCATCTCTTCCTGGGCGTCCGTCAGTTCCATCACCGCCTCCGTAGATGCTGGAGTAGACTGAGTCGGTACCGGGCGTTCCTGCTGCTCCAGGTGCTCCAGGTGCCCCAGGGGCGCCAGCCCGTCCTCCGTAGCCACCGGCTCCACCGCCTCCTCCAGCTCCTCCCGCGCCACCGATTGGCACTGGTCCTCCAGCTCGGCCTGGGTCGTCGAATGTTGGGCGAGTTACGCCACCGCGACCTCCCATAGAATCTCTCTGAAAGTTTTGTTTCGTATGACTTCCATCCAGTTTAATACCTTTGCAAATCCATTTCGTGGACGGCTGCGTAGGTCCTTAATTTCATCTTCCAAGGCGCGGATTTTTGCTGAAAAGTTTTGTTACTTATGCCTATTTATGACAGATCTTACCCCTCAGATTGTTAATATCTGCTTTTGCGTCTTCCAGTTCTTTCTGGAGTAGATTTCCTCGGTTAAGTTGTTGGGAGTGCCCGTCGCTTGACTGCCTTTCCTTTCCTTCCAAGAGATTCACTTCATTGCGCAGTTTGTCAAGCTCCTGTTCAAGCTTCCGGATTGTTTCTTTAAGCCTGTCCACTTCACCGTCCGCCTTCAGCTTTTGGCTAAAATATACGTTTAAATCCTAAAGAATGTTTGATTTACTTGAGTATTTCTTGTTTTTCTTTCTGTAGCTGACTGTTTAGAGAGTTCAGTTTGTCGACCTCTCCGTTCTTTGTATGGACATCATTTTCCAGTTGCGCTATCTTTCCTTGCTGGTTTTTGATGGTAGTATCCAATTCATCATTGTGGCGCCGAAGGATCATCACCTAACCATTTGTTTAAAAAATTTGTTTTCAATTCCTACCTGGCGTTCAAAGTCGTCAATTGTTTGCTTGAGCTTTTCGATCTCATCCTTATCCCTCACTCCATTCTTCACCAGATCACTCTTGGTCTTCATCTCTCCTTCAAACTTGTGACGAATATCGAATATCTGCCTCGAAAGATCATCCTTCTGTTTCCTAAATTTCTGATTGATAACTTTTTAAAATGAAACCTACTGGAAGTCATCTCTCTGCATTTTGAGCTCTTTCAGTTGTTGCTCAGCCAGATGTTGGTTTTTGAGGGCGGTTTCCAAATCGCTGCTGAGACGATCGTTGTCTGACGAGATTTGGTCATTTCGCACGCGCTGGTCTTCAATATCCTTCATGAGCTGTTTGCGCAGATCTTCCACATATTTGAGCTGGTGGTCCTGAAAATGTTAAATTTGCCTCTTTTTTTTGTTGGGTAGTTTACCTTTTCATCGATGCGGCGAAGAGCACTGTTGTACTCATTCTCCAAATCTCTGTACTTGTCTCGCAGAGGATTCATCTCGCTCTTCAGTTTGGTGTTTTCACGCAAAAGGTTGTCGATGCGGCGGTTGAGCTCCTCCAAGCGATTCTTGTAGTCATCCTCCATCGTTGACGTGTGTTCATCCATTTGAGCACGGATCTTTTCAGCGTCATCGGTGGTGGTTTTGTGGAACGTTCTAAAATTCTTCTGTTTTTTTTTACATAATTATACTTACGCTTGGAGCTTGGCAAGCTCATCTTCCAAGAACTTTCGCGCATTCTCTGCGGCGACTCTCTCGGACTCGGTGGTTCGCAGTTTGTCTTCCAAGCGTCTGTTGTTCCTCTCAAGCTCGTCGATCATCTTTTGCCTAGATTTGATGCTTTATTCATGATTTTTGTTAGATTACTGATTAGTGATCTGCCTCTTGGCATCATCGAGTTGTTTGTCCAAACGGCGGCGGGCCTCATCAGCCTTCTCGAACTTGTTCATGAACTCTTTCACCTAAACATTTGTTTAAAATACCTTTTTTTGGTGCTTAACCTGGCTTTCAGCAATCTTCAGTTTCCTCTCCAGCTGCTGTAGCTCATTGTCCTTAGAGCGAATGGTGTTGCGAACAGCGCGTAGTGCCTCAGCTGGTGGAAGAGGAGTTTTGCCTGGTGAGAGCGAGCGAGTGCGTTTTCCTCCGCCGATTTCCACTCCGTTCTTGTCTGCATCTTGCGTCATTTCATGTAGCTTGCGAAGAGCGTTGGTAGACTCATTCAACTTCTCCTTAGTCCTTCTGAGCTCAGCTTCTAGTTCGGCTATGCGTCTTTGGTTTCCATCTCCTCTGGACTCCAGTTCAATGTTTCTTTCAATCGATTCCTCGTACTTCTTCATGAGTTCCTTTTGAAGTTCAGCATCTCCCTCAGAACCGCTAGAGTCACGGATTCGCTTCAGCTCTTCCAGGAGAGCAGTGTCATCTCCAGCAGCAGCAGAACCTCCGTCACGCTTCAGACGTTTGATCACTTCGTAGATCTTGGTGTCCATGTTGGTTATAGTTCCAGAGCCGTCGCGGGCTCCCATGATATCGCTTAACATGGCGTAGAGAGAGTCACCTCCAGCTCCGCTCAGTCCAGCAGCAGCACCTCCTGCACCACCAACACCTCCACCGACTGTGATGTTCCTGGTCACATTGTGAACATTGCGGATGATTTTGTTGAATTCGCTTCTGAAAGGTTAAATATGACTTAGTGGTTTGTTTATGTGTACCTCTGGTTGTCGAGATCTTCTTCAGTCGAAGTTTTAAGATCTGCGAATTGTTTGCGAACTCTCTGAAGTTCAGTCCACACGTCCATCATTTTCTTTTGTTCGTCGCTGAGGTACTGCGACAGATTCTAAATCATTTTTCATTTGTGTGCTTATATTTTCCTTACGCGTTCCCTGTTGACGAATGTGCGTTCTCTTTCCTTGTACTCCCTGTCGTAGCGGTCAAACTCGCGCCGAAGCCTGTCCATCTCATCCTCCACTCGTTCTTTTGCTGCTCTTTCATTCTCCACTTGAGCGCGGAGATCTTCTGCTCTGTATATAGGATTATGTAGACCACTTATATCAAATACCCAAAAAAGTCTAGAATAGTGACAGCTAGACATAGTGACTGGTCACTGTTGTTTGTTAACAAATGCACTGCTTTGCATGCCATTTTCATAAACAACAAACCTGCGTCGTTCATCCTCCAGGCGATTCATGATCTCGAAGTTGGCGTTTCCGTCACCCATCACCACGTTGGTAAGTCCGCCTCCACCCCCAGTGTAACCATGGCCGCCTCCGTAGCCTCCGGGTCCTCCAGCACCTCCCATTGCAAGGCTCGTTCCACCGCCCAGTCCGCCACCGCCTCCTCCGAGTAGGTTGATCGTGAGGTCACCTCCGCCGCCAATTAGTCCCTGTCTGGCGGGAGTCCACATGTCCACATCGCGGCTAAATGGTACTCTCAAATCACTTTTGTGGGTAGAAAAACCTGTAGGCAGTTGGCCCAGAGTATGTGTCAAAGAAATTGAGGGAAGCTGGGTCATCGAGATGACGCTGTCTGGCATGTACCATTCGTCCTTCCAAATCGGAAATGTGTTTGCGATACTCGGAAACCTGAAGTATTTGCGTTTTGGTTATCTCTTTAGAGTTTACCTTGTTTTGGAGAGCTTGCATCATTTCACTGTACTCTCGCTGTTGTTCCACGTTGTTATCGATTCTCTGGCGGAACTTGAAGAGGTCGTCCTGTGTGCGATCCAAACGAGCAGTGGCTCCTCCACGCTGATCAATGTCAAGCAGCAGGTCATCGTCAAAGGAGGAAGTGTGATGGTAGTTGTTCTCTCCCGACGTGTCCCTGGAGTAGTCATCCCTGTACAAAACGGTTATGCGCTCACATATACCCTCGTCAGATGGGGAGCCATGATATGCCATTTAATTTGCATAGCCTATCTGGTCCCCATCGACGGACCCGCGCATGCATGTCACCAGCCATCTGTTCCGCGGGTTCACTTCAATTGCCCTTTTATCAGTGGTGAAAAATATCCTTCCTGCGGAGTAAACATTCAAATGGGGCAGGACCCGAATTTCGAACAACAAAAATCATCCCGGCATTATTTTTGTCCTCGCGTCAACAAGGCAGCCAGCAGAAAACGGATCGATAAAGCAATTTGCCGTGCGTCGAAAGGCAATGCAAAGCCACAAACTGAAATTGTAAGTGTGCAGGTTATTTGATGACATTAACCCAAAATAAACCCGGAAGCCAATAGACAGTTAAGAATTATTTGTGTGTGAACATAAAGAGGTTGATACGACACTGCTAGGAAACCACGCAAATTGCCGGGACATGCATGCGGGAAAACTCACCAGTAGAATTCTCCGTAGTTGGAGCGTGAGCCAGGACTCTCTGGGGTAGTTTCTTTGTGAATGTCAGCATTCGAGGGAATGTGGATGCTCCCACCATCACCGGTACTGCGGGTCTCATCCGGGTCATCCATCATCTTTTTTGCTGTAATTTCAATGTTTTTTTGAGCTACTCTAAAATGATGCGATTAAGAAGAATTGAAGGCGAGGCATAAAGATGCATGCTAACAAATGTGAGAAGGATAGTGTGCGGCACCCCTGCATGCTTTACATTCACCTTTGCGAGAGCGGCTGCGCTTCCTTTGCTTGAGGCTTTCGATTACAGTGTTGGCCTCGGTGTCAGTGAGCGGACGGATTGAGACTTTTCCCGAGATGTGCGTCCACTTGCCAGGGGAAATTAACTCTTCCCTAAGAGAGGGAGTCGAAGCCCGACTGGTGGAAGAGCTGGAGGTGGCCGCCGAAAGCGGCGAGAACGGTCGGAGGGTTTGCGACGGCGGGTCGCGGAGAGTGTCTTCCGGTAGATTCTCGCTGACGACTAGTTTTCGACCGGGGGTTGTACTGTTAACCCCACAGCAGAAGAACATCCAACGAACACATTAGCATGCTGCAACGGAAAGAAGGATAGTGGAATCGTTGATAGAAAACGTCACAACACTTTTAATTGTTTATGTTCGTTATGCATTTTTGGGAAACGGGAGCACTAGAAGCGCGCAATTGTCATTCATAGCGACTATCAACGGGGGGCACCTATAGCGTGTGGCAAGCGGTTGCTTGACAACGGGATTCAATACGCAGTGCGGGCAGATTACTCAGTTATTGGTAAACACGCGACCTAAGATCTGAGTTCGCCTATACCGGTTGTGGGTTGTGCAGTTGGGCAATCTTATAACAACTTTTAGGTTAGATAAGTAACGAACAAGTGCTTAATTTGACTATATAGAAACATTCTGACAGTGAAAACATGATGTTTATGATCTTTTGTTAAGGTATTCTGTATAAAGATGCAATGTACTGAAAGTTCTGGAAAAGTTGTAGAAACTTTGTTAGTTGTTCTTGTTTGCATGATTGTTTGGTGTCTTTTAACTCACAAAGCGCAGAGGCCGTCTGTAACCGGAGAAGCCGAGAGCAGACTGGCAACAAGCTGTCTAATCGATCTTCGGGTCAGCATTAAGTAGCCTCATTTGTTTACGCGTTTTGAGCTTTACAACAAAAATCTACTGCTTCTATCTGATAGATTTATCAGCTTGACGAATCATGTTTTTCCTGTTTACAAAACATTCTTTGGCTTTCCGACTATACGTTTTGAGAGAAACAAGTTTGAAAAAGGAAGTGCGGACTATGGCTTTGCATTCGACCAATGGTCAAGAGGCGTTGCTGTTTGTGGCAGAAGCTGCAGCGCGAGATCGATCCGGGTAGCCTTTGATCCTCTAATGATGACCGATTGTAACCTAATGTGTCACGCAACAATCTGATGTTAGTATGTCTATTTGGTAGTGTTGCAGAAGATGCTACTCAACAAATAGAGCCTAGCCACCACGAAGGCATAATTTCCGCTGTTTTTGTTTCACCGTCGTCCTTGAAGCACGTATTTTGCCGTACCGGACCAGTCAAGGGTGAAAAGTGATCCCGCGTCGTTTGAACGTTCGGCAGTGAGGGAAAACATGTAAACTGGGATGGAGGCAATGCCAAACACCGGCTGTTGTGAGACACCAGTTTTTTGTGGGGTCGCCTCAATGCGTAATTGAAGGAGGGAATGGGTGTAGCAGAGAATGTGTCCGCGGGGATTCGTGAATGGCCATCTCTAGGGCAGATGTTTTCTTGTCGTTTGTCGTGTGTTTCGCGCATCAATGTGCATTAAAATTTCAAGGCGGGCATGCCCGCGCGGCAAGAGTGAATGAATGGACCCAATAGCAAACGAGACAAATATGTCAGGCAGGCAATTGTCTAGCTGTGTGTTTTACAAGCCTGCTGTTGTTTGAACAAAGTTTGCTTTAATGCGGAACTCTACGAAGCGTGAAATAACAGGGTAAAACGCAATTGTTCCTGGGTGGAATTCAAGGCATCCAAACACCACTCATGGCGACAAACAATTGTCGATAGTGGCATTATTTGTGTCGTTTCGGAGGGGGCTATGCAAAATAGAAAGACTGCCAATAGAGGAACACGAGGTTTTCAAAAGAGACGACCGCCCGGTGTGTTTGATGAGTGCATGCGTGGCTATTGTGAGCTGCAGCGAACCGTGTTTCGCTTACCGGTTTTTGGGGAGGCGCGCCATAATTATGCGCTTTAATCGCGCGAACTACTCAAGGGACTTCTCGGGAGATGCAGTAACGGGAAGCGAGCAAAGGCAGAAATTCATTTGCAGAGGCGGGTCGGTGGAACTTTAGGGGTTGTTTACGGCATATCGATTTACCCCGGAATGGACACAGCCGAAAATGCGCGGCGCAAAAACCATATAATAGCGAAATCCTTGAGATGTGAAATGTACCAATGAGAAATGATCCAAAAACATGAGCTAATTGATAATTTTAGGGATACTTGTCTGAAGCCGGCGCCTCTCTTGTTGACAAAAAGTTGGAACTGAATGTTGTGCCCTCTACAGCTGTTGTTGAATTGGCAGCTCCTACATTCTACTATGGAAAAATCGACAGAGCTAAGGCGCGCACGAAGGAGAGGATTCAGTCGAGATACCCCGATCTGGGGAGGAGGTTCCATCGCATAGGCCTCCCGCCCAAGGTTTGTTTTCGTCTTTCGATAGGCATACTGTAATGAGTGATGCGATGGAGAAAGGGCGCGAAAGTTTTTTTCTGAGGAAAAGAACGTGTTGACAACGACGGTCTTGGCGCCGTACTTACCAGATGTTTAAAATCTCCAGCTGCGTCGAGAAAAAAGCGTGCGGGACGGGCCGCTTGAGGGAGAAAGAGGGTAGGATGCGATAAGAAGACATTACAAGGGCTTAAGGAACACCATGGTCCCCGGGGAAGAGACCAGCTGTCGCCTGTGTTAGATGCGTGTACGGGCCCTTTCAAATCCGATTGTAGCCGTCAACAAAAACAGGCCGGGAACCACATTAGTCAATCATTGTTTTGTCGACCGTCACTAATCGCATATTATTGTTTGGAATTGGTCTGCCAGCCCGCATTTTTTTAGTGATTAATTTTTGTTCAAAAAACAATTTTTTTATGGGTTTCGTTTTCAAATTGTTTCGCCCCTTGCCGCTTGATGCATGAAACATAAACAGATGCATTAGGAAATTAATGAATAATTCAAAATTATAATTTTGGTGTATCATTTACTCGTTGACTTTTGATTTGTATTGAAAATATTCTTAGCTTACCTAAGAAAGAGATGGACGGGCCCCGGCGCGGCAGTCGATATTTTGCTCAGCTGCGGTCTTTTTTGTTGTTCTGTGGTTGCCACGCCTGGACAAGTACCTTATTGAGTTTGGTCAAACACCAATTTTCAGAAAGGGAGTTTCCAACTCTTCGTCACTGGCTACCAAGATGCATCTCATTGGCTGCGCACCTGGGACACCTACGCCGAGCAGGCACCACCGCCGGTTACCCAACGCGATTTCCAACATCAGTTTGAGCGCATGGTCGTGCTGGATTACATAATCAGGAACACGGGTTTGTTTTTCAAGAAGACTTTCTCTATTGTTTTATGGTAGACATCGGGATTGAGAAACTAGTCCCACTTTAACGATCACTTATATTATTAGAGTAGACGTTTTACTAACTAGTTCTAACAAGAATTTCGTGGACATTTACAGACCGTGGAAATGACAACTGGCTCATCAAGTACGAGCAGGCGGACATTAGCGACGTTCCGCTGGACAGCAAGGACCTCGCGGAACAGGAACAAACGGTGGGTTTTGGCGAAGGGTAAAGAATGGAATGATGGGAATTAGAGAAGGGGAGATACGGAGTACGGTGATACTATAAAACACTTGCTTGTTCGGCACGGTTCGATGGTTGGCGGTCGACTACCCGAAACAAGAAACACGCGCCGCGCCACGTCGGCGTCTGGTAAACATGTGTGTATTCGGGGGGAGGGACCATGGCAGACGGCAATTACAAAAACAGAAAATACACGCAGCCGTTCACGGTACGAGTTGCTGTTTGTGGTATGTCCGGCCCCAGCTACGCGCGGCTGTGCGACGTTTTGAATGGGCTACTGCTACCTGCAAAACAAGGAACCTGTTGCGAGCAATACGGGAAAAAGAAGAGCTAGATAACGAAATTTGTTATTTATTAGTTTTCATGGTGGTAAACACGTCGTTAAAATGTATCATGACGACTTTTGTTCGGCGGGGGAAGGTTGTGTCTCCAACTCGTATCGTTTTATTGTTTTAAACTCCTTGATATTATATGAAATACTCTTATATGCGAAAGACGATCTTGTTGCCGAAATTGCAACAGGGAGCGTTTCACTTCTAGAAGAATCTTATGGTTCATACTTTGACTTAAAACCGAACTTCTGCTAATTGTACTATTTCAGGCCACTGAAGGGAATCTGATTGATATCGCTGGCTGCTCGCAACCTGGTCCTGAAGGTGTGTATGTTTTCTTCCTGATAACATTCCATTACGATACCTTGGCATTGTTTTCCACATTATCTTTCAATTTATAGAAGGGAAAGTAAAATTTCAGAAATTCCTCAGTCTTTGCGGGGAGATGGAACAGCGCCTGCCGAAGTGGAATGGGCTGATGTTACCGTGCCGAGGGTCACAATCGCCGCCATTGACAACGGTCTCGCGTTTCCTTTCAAGCACCCCGACGAGTGGAGGGCCTGTGAGTGTGACGGCTTTTCTTAAGCGGTTGAGACGCCTGGGAAAGATGGGCAAAGGGGTTGACGTATCAATTACATGTTTCAACGAAAATAATCGTACTTTGTTGACCATCTTCTTTTTATAGCTGCTTGTTTTGGAGAGTTCACTGCGCCGTTCCGCTTGGGACCGTAATTTTCATTGAAACACCTTTTCGGATTCACTAAGACGTGATCGGATAAGACACAAGAGATGTTCATTGGAACCTCAGGGAAACGGCCGAATGGCCTTGATTTGTTTCGGTGGTAGAGACCATAAATTTTTTGGGGGATCTCGTTCTAGTCACTGGTGCAAACAATTCGATTTTTGCAGACCCATTTGGATGGGCTCTTCTGCCGATGGCCAGACAGCCCTTCAGCCAGGAGACAATTGATGCTATTCTGCCTAAATTGGATGACACCAATTTTGTGAGGGAGTTGGGGGAAGAGCTGCGTCAGGTGTTTAAGGTGTGATGCTTTTCAAACAAAGCAATACTTTCTTTTTAGAAGGACAAAGGTTTTGATAAGAAGATCTTTGAGAGGCAGTTGTCGGTGATGCGTGGACAGATCTTTAATCTCCGCGAAGCATTGCGCACCAAGAAATCGCCTTACCAGCTAATCTTGGTAGGCCCATAGGGAAGGGAGTAATTCAGTTTTTCAATTAGATGCCCGCGCAGTATATGGTCGAAGTGAAGCAGAAGAAGCGCAGGGTCCGCCGTCTTCAATCGGACACCTCTGAAGGAGAACGTACTGGATACGAAAGTCAGTCAACTTCAAGATTCCTAAGTTGAACTCTGTTTTAGCTGATCAGTCCGCTGGCCCTTCTACTTCTCGCGCCTTGGAGGAGGCGAATCGCACCTGGGACAACGCTTATCAACAGAAGGTTCAGACGAAGATTCCTTTCTTCCGTTGGTGGTAGACCGCCTGCAATTTGTTTATTTTTTGTGTTTATGCATTTTCCGATTTCTGTCCATATCTATGTGTAATCTTCTTTCATACTAATAGGGTTCCCATTCGTGTACGATTTTCCATTTCCTCATATTGTATATTATTTAATCTGTTGAACACTAACGAAATCGTGGTAGCTAACAGTGGGTGATGCGTTCCTCGTATCTCAGTCATTCGTAACGAGGTTCATATTTGATTCATCCGGTTCCCTGGTTGTCAATTATGTTGTCTGTCAAATAAACTGGCTTGCTAGATTGTTTGTGTTTTGTTACTTTGGCTTCCTATTAATAAAACCTCCTAAAAAGACCTTATTAGTTTTCTATATTGACAACGCAACATTGCTTAAATTTTTCGTGGATAGTTTCAATAGGCTGGCATCTTTTGAAGTTAAGAAGTCTCGATTGGAGTGCAACGTCTAATGCTTCTGTGATGTCAGGGAATAAGTCGTGAAACGTTTTTCTCTTGGGAAAGAAAAGGTTAATTTTCTAGACCATGCACAGATGCTCTCTAA
>LNBV01004539.1:0-25634 GCA_001513535.1 Oscheius sp. TEL-2014 | reverse complement strand
TGGTTGGAACAATTTGTCTAATGGGATTGTGACTATAATATGAAAAGAACGAACATGAAAAACCTATGCAGAAAAAGGCTTTGGCAAATTTGTAGTGTTTCATATGTCATGCATATGCACGGAGCTTATGTAAATCGTTGATTCCCCTGTTCTCCTCTAATACTACAATGTTTTCCTTTCATTATAGCGTCGTTCATCGGCCAACTCAATTCAAACTCGCTAATTTCCGATAACCTCGCTTGTTTTCCCATGACCCAACTACGTGACATCTGTTATTGTCTAATTATGTTTTTCAAGCTTTTTTCTATTGGTTTTGTTTATACGTACATTTTAGGTTTTTTGGAGCGATCCACAAACAAAACTAAAAACGTCGCCAAACGCAAGACATGAGCAGCTGACTAGGGGAATGCCCAACCATAGTAAGTTTTACCTTTCTAGACGATTTCATTAGAAATACTTTTTCACCTGTACTTTTGAAGTGAACTTTCTCAAATAGTTTTTTTCTTAGTAAAGTGCTGTCTAAGAACATCCGATTAACCGATTAGTCGTCTATTTCTGACGAAATGTCATCTTTATTATTGCGGGAGGGGTCTGCTACCTGAATCGGTCATTTGTGTCGAGTGGATGAGCTTTTCCCCATCCGCACGTACACCATAAATAACTCGTTCGGGTGCAAAGGCACTCGTCGACCTCTGGGATATTCTTTGCTCGCCGTGGAAGCGCTGGCCCGACCATTGTTCATGCGGCTCGACCGTTAAAAACACTGATACGCAATGACGACGGCCGACCGGGGATGCCCGCGGCGGAATCATTTCCTCCTGGCTCCGGGTACACGCTAAGCTGTCCGAGATTAATGAGAGCGGCCGGAGCAGCTGAAAGCAAACGAGGGAATAAAGTTTATTCCCGGCTGAGTCTCGTCTTAGCCAGCAAAAGAATTACATTAGTTGCCGAGGCATTAACCTGAGCATGCGGGCTCTTTCCTCGTTCCCTGCAGGCTAATTGGAATTGTCAGTCACGTTGTGATTGTTTTTCCTGTTTGGCGAATATAAAACCCTGCGTGGATGCCCTTCGGGATACGATATACAGACAGTATTTCATACGCGGAACTTGAGAAAAAATGGTGGAAGGAAATGTGTCATTGGAATTTCTTCCGCTTCTAATTAAAAAAAGCGGAAACTCCTTTATTCACACTGTTTTTAATACCAGGCGTGGAAAAAAGCAAAGTACGACTTTGTGACACTGCCCTGTCCTTTGTGAAAAGCTCGGAGAGACTGAAACGTGCGCTTCAAAAGATTTCGATTGAGCCATAATTGAATTCTCCATTGGTGGCGCACAAAGAGAAAACGTTTCTTTCGTTGTTGTCGCTAAGCAATCGACGCGATAAAACCCTGCTGTTTACTCGTGTGTTTCAGCAGCCTGTATTTTGCCGGAGAGATTTGGGAGGAAACAAATAGGGGGACCGGTTCGACCAAAATATTGAGGGTTGTTGTTTTGTGAACGCCAACACCTTGTTTCCTGGTCTGGGCATCGCATTTACGCGATATATGCAAAAAGTGTTGTTTGCGCAGGTGTATTTTGTTTATGCGAATTGAAGAGCATGAAAACAAATTGCATTCGAGAGCAATGGGCGTGAGAATGAAAGACAACAAATGTTTTGCAAAAATGAAAAATTGAATATTCAATTTGTTTGTAATTAAGAGTTTATTTAATGTCTTTGAATTGCTCTGCAGCTGGGAGGTCTCACAGCGACCATTACGCATTGCTGCTGTGTTTTGTGAGCGTTCACTTCCTGGATTGCGTGGCCGGCCACGCCCATCGCTGCCACTACTCGCCTCCTGCCAGCGCGCAATGATTCTCTCTCCCGTGTCGATGGTCCTTTACCATCATGACATACTACCGAAAGGGAAAAGTGAGTACTATACTCATCTATTATTCATTACTTTCTATTTCTACTCTTTTTTGAAACTTTATCGATCGCATGCAAAGAAACTATTTTGTGAGGCTTTTGCCTACTCAAAAATGTTGAGGAAGCAAGTACTATAACAAATCTTCATGAGCTTTGTTGCATTATGTAGTTATATTTGTTGATTGGCGCTGAGAACACAGAGCGACATCTCCTTAGAGGTTGTCGCGGTCAAATATTTACCCACCCTCCCCAAAAATGCTATTATGTAGGTATGAATGCGGTGGCGAACTTCCGCCACCGGCACTGCTTCCCTCTGTTAACTGAGAGAGCAAGGATGTTCCCGTAGACTTACTTTGCTGCAAACTGATTGCCACAATTTCGGCGGGTGCCGTAATTGCTGTTTTCCGCCCAAAGAAGAGACTGTTGTGGGGCGAAAAACAGGAGATGTTCCCCTGTGTTCAATCAAGCAATATCGAGCGTTCTCCGCATCGGGCAAAGAATAAATGCCTTTGTTGATTTCGGCACAAACGTTTTTCTTTCAGAACGCGAAAAGATCCCTGAAGGGACGCTGTGTGTAGTGTGTCAAGACCTTGCCAGCGGAATCCACTACTCGGTAAGTCTGTT
This sequence comes from Oscheius sp. TEL-2014, assembly GCA_001513535.1. NCBI lineage: Eukaryota > Metazoa > Nematoda > Chromadorea > Rhabditida > Rhabditidae > Oscheius > Oscheius sp. TEL-2014. The sequence goes on along the minus strand of LNBV01004539.1, from coordinate 23,104 downwards.
AACCTTTTGGTCAATCGAACTCTCTTTGCAGGTGCCGAGCTGCAACGGCTGCAAGACATTTTTTCGAAGGGCGCTCGTGGTAAGCACAAAGCTGTTTTTTGGGAAAATGCCTTTATCGGGTGGCTAGTATTGCTACAGCGTCAGTTGTTTACACGCGTCTCTCAATCATAGTCTCGTGTTATTTTCTCGGATCTAGTTATCATTGTTTTTGGGTGCCAAACACCTTTGTTTATCACCTGCGCAGAGGTGAAGCATCTGAAATGAATTGACCACATTATCCCGTGGCACAGTTCCGTCCAGCTTCCATTACATCCAGACCCCATAAAGCCGGGCTCCTTTATTATGAACCATAAAATGTCACGTGCCTACCGTACACTGACAGAATTAGCCGCGATGGTCGAAGCGGACGAAGCAAGGCCACTCAATGCCACTACGCGTGTCTTCCTTCTGTTTTTTGAGTGCGGGGTCGGCGAGGACATTCGGCAGCTCCCCTTGGTAGGGTTGCGCAAGTGAAAAGGCGCCTAGGACATTGATTGCTTCAATAACAAAGACTCGCGCCTTCCGCAACTTTGACTCGGCAAGTGGATGAAGCATTTAATCGCTCATCTGCCAGTTGGTTTGCAGGAACTCTCTGGCCGTGTGGTCGTAAAGGCGTTTTTGTGGCGCAGTTGGCTGAGTAGAGGAAAATGGGGCCTGGATGAGGAATTTATGACACTAGCCCCTATGCAAAAACTATTCTGGTTGTCGTAGGTAATGCAAAAGCTTTTAAAATGCGCTCCCTTAACACAAACAACCCGTTTTTATATAGTTATGCTTTGTAAAACTGCTTAAAACTTAAAAGTTTTTGTTGTTGTTTCACTTCGAAGTTTCTAAAAATGTCTTTTTCAGAACAAGCAGACGTTCACATGTCAGTTCTCGGGAGATTGCGTCGTAGGAAAGTGTAAGTTCCTTGTTTTTACAAACGCCCTTTACCGTAAATAACTATAAATATTGTGTTCTTTATATGCACAGGCATAAATTCAAACCGTGATCCCGCCGGCCGGTTTGGTCGGCTGGATCAGTCCCGCGTCAAAGTGCACTTTCCATGATTGGTCACCACTCCGGCGAGACCGCAACGATGAAACTTCAAAGTGTAACTCAGCGTTTCAGTATTCATTCATTTAAAACCGTCTCGCACTTTTAAAACATACTAATGACATGTTTTCGTGGCCCATATACTAAGTATTCGGCTGTTATGCTTGTAGTTGTTGTACGAATTTAATCTCAAATACAAGGGGGTTAAATGTCCTTATTGTTTATCGGGCAAAGGGCGTCGATGTCGGAGTCGACCTAAACCTGTCCTTCATGCATTGGCAATGGTCGCGGGAAAAACGCCGATCTTTCCGTCCCCGGTGACGTCTATTGCGAACGGCGGCGGCGCTGCTGCGCCAAGAGACGGCCGATTCGCAAAAAACATGTGACCACCCGCACAGGGACTTCCTCAACATCCTCGTTTCAGCTGTTCGATGTGTGTGTCGCAGCTGTCGCTTGAAGAAATGCTTCGACATGGGCATGGACCCGAAAGGTTCGTAAACAAGATTAGGCGTTTGTGTTGTGTTTGTGCGGGTGTGCGTGCGTCTGGCTCTTTCGATGGCCCAAAAGTTGTTAGTTTTAAGTGGAAGATTTGTTGATTATTTTGTGCGACATGTGACGCGACCGGCGCCGACAACGGGGACCACGTGAACACATACAACGCGTTGTTTGTGCGAGTTTTTTCTCTCAAATTCTGACTGCAACAGGGAACTCACTTGTTTCTCCTGCGTGTTTTCACATGCGCACTTTGTTTACAGCCTTTCCCTGTTGTGCGCCTTCAACCCCCTCGGCTGTTGCTGCAGATAGCGAGGGTGCCGTATGCCATACACAGAGCCAAACAAAAACGAGAGCGCGCCACTAGCATTCGCAGCTAGGGCCCCACTCCAAAGACGAGGGAGCAATCGTGTTTACCAAGGAATGTTTGTTGTGTCTGAACAATACCCCCTGTATATCAAAAGCGCGTACTCTGCTCACCGCTTTGTGTAGTGGGGCTCTATTTTGGTTGTTTTTCACTGGTTACCGTAGCCTGATCGCTTCTTCCACGGGAAGCCTTCGTGTTGTTTGTGTTGACGGCGTTTCCACGGCCATCCCTCCAAAATACTAAATTAAGACGCAGAGATTTTCGTACACAATTGCAGAGATGCATTTTCGGTCGCAGCGGTACAGACGAGGCCAGGGTGACTAAACTCTGTTTACCGCTAGGTGCGAGTGGAATTGTGCGAAATAATGGAAAAATTGTTTTGAGCGCACCGGCGCTGGCGAGCACACACACATACACACACGCATCATAACATGGCAGACACGAGGGACTTTTTCCAGCGATCCAACATGACAGGGATAAAATCCGCTACACGAAGGCTCTCAAGAAGAAAAAAGAGGAGGAGAAGAGACTGAGGGAGAAGGCCGAGTTCCAACTGAAAGAAGAGGTAGCCAGTCCTCAGAGCCAAAGGTAGGTAAACACAATGCAGGCATTTCGTATAGTCTCAATTTTCTGATAAACTTGGAGTTTGTCTCATTTCGTGGCCTAGACAAAGTTCAGAAGCCGTACAATTGGTTGCTTATCTATTTTCCCATGTCAAATGAGTGGCACGCACACATTTCAACACGTCAAAGTTGGAAAATCAAATAGCAAAAAATGTCATTCACAGTTGTAGGGTTGTGAAAGTTTAAACTTTGGAACGCTTTCGCAAGGTATTTTATCAGGATGAACTTTTAAAAATAGGACAAAGAGTTCTGTATTAAACCAACAGTATTTGACATTTTTGGAGATGTCATAGGTAAAACGCCAAAAGTTCAAAGTGAAACAAGTATCTCTTTAATCTTTGTTATTTGTGCTGATGCCAAGAAAGTTGTGTTGCCCATCTTCCATGTTGAAACGTTTCTCAATGTGAACATTTAAAATTTGAAATCACCGATTCTAGTACTAACAAATAGTCCATCTTCTGCTCATTGCTGAAAAATAAGGATTGAAATTCAAAAGTGACTTCTAATTCCTTTCTTTTTAGCTCGGATATGTACATCAACACGTCAACGCCGTCGTCGAGTACCATGTTGATGATCGGCGAGTTCGAGCAGTCTATTTTCGATAGCGAGCCGCACACCCAGAAGGTAGGTTGTTTTTCGTCGCCTGCAGTTGCAAGCCCCTGCTCTAATCAAGCATTTTGAATGTTGTTTTGCTGCGACTTGTGACGCAGTTTGAGCACACGGGCTCGCGAAAGGGACCAAGAAGACGTGGACCTTAAAATTGGTTTTCAGGACTACCTTCAAGACGTCAAAGGACTTGTCGAGGACCTTATGCGCCTGGAGGAGAAAATGTTAGCAATACGAACAGCCTGCCGGTTTGATGCTCATGCTTCGGCTACAAGTTGTATGTATAACAAGTGAGTGTTTCTAACAAATAATTGACACTGACAACAAAACCATGCGAGATTTTCACTGAAACCTGCATCACATAATTAAGCATTAAAAACTAGGCACCTATTTCAAAGAATCAGCTCTTTTTGTATTTATCAAACATACATAACTATCACAGATAAGGTGAATCACCTGTTTTGAGAAAATTGTAAATTGTCGGGTTCAAAATTACTCTTTGAAATTGTTATGAATGTCTATACTAGCAATTACCATTACTAATTTCAGATGTTTGCTGAAAGATTTGTCGTGGATGGAAACAAATTCAAAGCAAATGGTAAGTCATTCTACAATGAAATTAAAATGCCGCCTTTCAGGAAATGAAACAATTTTCCTCCCAATGCACCCTAGAAAAATTGCGTTTGTGGTTCGTAAGAGACTTGTCATTAATGATGGAGTGGGGCAAGTGTCTACCCATCATGGAACGGTTACTCCTCAATGACAAGGTGAGTTCAACGCTGCAAAACCGTATTGATTACGTGACTTTTCGGAGTCTACTCCATGGAGTAATGTTTATCCACAAGTGCAAACACCGCTCCGCTTTGAACTTTTGAACGGAGAAAATGACTCCCAGGAGGAGTCAGGAAAAGTGTTCGATTTCTTTTTTCACTGTCCAGTCGGTGTCTCAAGAGACTCGCACAAGGTCACGTTGAATCGCCGCTTGTATGGGCGATGCTGTAAAATTACACAAGAAACAAGGAAAGGAGTAGTTTGGAATGACGGTCAAACAGTGAAAACAACAAAAGAGCAAATTAAAACGGAAATTGAATGACAATTGCGCAGTAACACGTGGTACATAAAGTTACAGGGCAAATGTTTATTTGATTAAAAAATAGCAAAACATAATTCTTGTAGGGACAAATTCTTATATCAACGTAACTAATCAAACTTGTGACAAGCACTTGAATCTTTGAATCTGCGTTTTCAAATTAGGCGTGCTCCCAGAGTTAATTGTTTTTTGTTAGACTTTGTTGACTGTTTTTTTTGCTGCTTTGAATGAAAACAAAGTGAGCAAAACAATATACTCCATGTGAAAGTTAACTTATTCAACCATTCAGCTTAATTTTCCTTCGCCATTTAATATTTTCTGTTTTCAGCTTGCTTTGATGAAAGCATTTGCCCCCGTCTTTCCTTTACTTCAACTCGCTTTTTACACTTCAACGAACGATGATTTAATAATTAGTGAGTTTTTGTTCTCATGTTTCTGTATTTCATCTTTTCTTTCATAATATGCTATTTTCAGAACAAGAACCAGGGTGCGAAACGGAAATAGTTGATAGGCTAAATTATCCTGATGGCTGTTACATCGACAAGTTTAACACAATGCACAATACGTGAGTTTAATACATTTTACCGAAGTAAACCTAGCTGCATTCCGTAATGCCCTAAAGTTTTATTAAACCATTTGCTATTTTTCAGAGAAGAGATGTGTTCAATTCTAATAGATGGATGTTATAAGTTGATGCGACGGCTTCAAATTCGACAAAATCATATAGTTTTATATAAAATGTTACTTTTCCATAATCCAGGTAAGAACAACCCTACTTAACTGAAAATATCCAAATTCAGATGCGGAAGGCCTCTCCACGACGGGTAAAAAGACAATCGAAGCCGAGAGGAATCGATTGTTGAACCAACTATTTCTCTATCTAAGCAACGAAAGGGGGAAGAACTGCCCTTTGCTCTTCTCCAACCTTCTCATGATGACTGCCACTTTGAATGTAAGTTACTCCAGACGATTGATCTTTTATCCTGGACCCAATAATCGGAACGGCGCACTTTACGGAGATTGCAATCGAGCGATGCTCTATAAAGCAATGTCTTTGTAGGCAAAATGACCCAGATATTTTGAAAAAGTCGCGAATTTAAGATTATTTTGTGTTGTCGGTCGCACAAAGAACAAACTGAAAGTTCTTGTTTTTAATTTCCACTACGTACAAAAGTACAGCATTACTTAAAGTAGAAGAAAACAATTTCAAAACAGGTTGTGCTAAATTTGGCAAAATATAATGATGCTTTTCCGCGTTTCACGCGTTTTATGCATGGGTAGATTTACAAAATACAAATGTTGCAACAAAAACACAAAGCGAGCCTAATGTTTGATTTCGTGTTCAATCTTGAATTCAGGGAAATATCAAAATTTTCATAATTAGCTGTTCAAGAAAATCAACAATCTTAAAATCACGTTATTCACTTAAAATCGTAGTTTTAGTACGAATAAAAAATGTCTACCTTGGAAAAACCAACTTTTTGGCAAAGTATAAGTTTTTGTTCAGAGATGTGCTTCATTTGTTCGTCGGACATTTGACATCAACCATATTTTCGACAGGACAAACGACCTCATCGACCAGCTGATAATCGTCGGGTTGTGATACTTACCACGGGCGTTTCCCCTCCCCAGTCACCCCAGAAAATGCCAAATTCGTCTCTTCTGCCCTGGCCCGACATCTGATTAACATAATCAGTGCTGAAACGCTTACCACAGATTCCTTCAACGTCTTACACTTGCGCAGCTAGCAGACTTCGTCCGGGTTCAGAGAGTTTTTACCTCAGATTGTGTCGGATAGTCTTTTTTATTACTCTGAAGCTAGGCCAGTTTCACCTACGATCTCTCGAAGAACCGCTTGGGACTTTGAAGATTAGGATTCTTTCACTGTTACTTGTTCCCATAGCCTCTTTGCCAATCGAATCATATTCGGTAGGTTCTCGTGTCATTGATAATGTACATCAGAATTCTATTTTGCAGATAAATTGTGCAACTATTTGTGTGTTTTTATATGATCAATTCAGGGCAAGTTGTACATTTATCAGGAATAAAAGTATTAATAATCTTTACCCCTCTACCAGTTCGTGTGTTGTTTAAGATACACTGCGTTTCAGAAGTATAGTTTCATTTCAAAACCAATTTTCATTGTCATGAGATACCGACAGGCACTTTTTCCGAAAAATATGTGACAGTATGAGTTGAATGAGATTTTTCCAGACTGCGACGCAGACAACATTCAAGAGGTCTCATCACGTCGCTTCAAACCATTTTTATAATAGGCTCAGAAAAACTTCTTCTTTTAACAGACTGGACAATTCGATAAAGCGACTTTTCTGCTAATAAAGTATTTCTCAGCCTTTCCCACACACACAAATTCTTGATTTTCTATCCTTCTTTATTATAATCACACAATGCGGGTCATTAGTCATCTATTGAACAACAATTCATTCCTTTCAAAAGGAACACATAGATGAAGCAGTTTCGAAATTAGATGAAGCCGTTTCTAAATTTAGAAACTTTCGCACACCTAAATCGGGAATTTTTTTTTGTTGTCACTCCAATCAGCGACTATCACAGAAAGAACTACGTGTGGTCAAAATACGAAAGGGCAACTTGGTTGACCTTTTGTTTTCCTATGAACTAAGGACTACTTCAGAGAAAAGTGTAAACAGGGCGGATTCTTTGAAAGGGAGTGGAGGGATTGTCCTTTTTACTTGTAAATAGATTTTTATAAAAAAAAAGTACAAGTAAGAAGACAGAAAGGTTATTCCAAAAACGGGTTTTCAAAACATTCTCTTCTTGGTGCTGGTCGTTCTCAGAAGAAGTCAGACACAACAAAGTCAGACAAAACACTCTATGTACTGATATGTACTTGAGTAGTCCTTGCGCATTAGGAATGACTTTGAGTGTATGCCATATTGTTAAAAACAATTCTTTAAGGTCCTTATCACACGGTTGTGTCTGTTACTAATGTTAGAAATAGGTGGTAGAAACAATAAAAATCGGGTTGGGGCTAATTTCATCCAGCTAAAGTTTTGCAAAAGAAGATACTTTACGTAGTTCACTTAAGCATTTTATAGAAACTGTCAATGTTTCCTGATTATTTTTCGGCTTTTGCCTATAACACATCTATTGTCCTGTGAAAGACTGCTGTTTTCTGAACTTTAACTGCTAGATTTTGATTTAAACCGGCGAATTAGACTTTTGACTTTTTACATAAATTTTGTTTTATGGGTCACGTTTCTCAGCCTCGTTGTACAACATAGTGTTTCAGTTTAAAAAAAAAACAGATTAAAGAACGACCACCAATGCACACGTTGGCTTTGTTTTTTTTATCAATTTGATTAATGTAATGCACTACCCACTTAATTTTCTTGATATGCACCAAAAGACAATTACGTAAACAAGAACAATGTAGTAATTAGACAATTCCTAATTCGAATAGTGTAGTGCACTCTAGTTGTTCTTGTTCGAAGAAAGCCCTTTGAACATGTCAACATCCAGGGAAATCGAGGTTCGCATCTCCTTTTTCCTGAAATCTGTGTCATCATGGCTACCCGTTCCAACCGAACCGATTCACTTTCAGATAGGATCAAACTTGGTCATTTGAGTGTCGATCTCATCTACCTGTGTGCGGCCCGCTGTCCCGCCCATCGCCGTTGGCCACTTTCCGTTCGGCTTTCGGATCAACCCCATTTCCCTCTGCAATTTACTAGCGCACAAACAATTTCAGAGGATGGTTATGACGCTTGCTGCCCTTGTCGAGAAGTCCCTGCCTGCTCAGACGCTCAGCGGATGCTTTGTTCCTGAGAACAACAATCAGTCGTTTGCTGAAGTGGCCGGACTTACCACTGTCACAATCACAGATGACGAGTCTAAGGTCGTTGCATTTGGAGCAGCTCAAGTTGTTAACTCAAAAATGGTTGGGCCTTTTAAAATTCCATGAATCACGAAATGTTTAGTTGTACTGTAGCGTAAACGCTGTTTCCGATGACTACAAGAACCACACTATCTCGATCGAAGAAGTACCAAACAAGGAGGAGAAGAATGTGAACACCTTCAAAGTAAAGATTCACATATCTGGTACTAATGTCATTTTTCAGGTTGTTGAACGAATTCCGTACGAAGTGAAACCCGACCACCAAAACCAGTTCGAAACTGTTTTTGCTGACGCCGACGGAAAGTAAGTATCATTTTCACCTATTTAATAGGATTGCTTTTTTAGGAACGCATTTGAACATGTGTTTGAAAAGCTTGTTGAATCCACCATTGGTCTTCAGAGAATGGATAATGACAAGAACGTAACAGTCGACATTCATGGAAATACTGAAGAGTTAGTTGAAATATATTATATTTATACCACAAATTCGTTTAAGTGACCTGAGGGCTTCCGTCCACCAGTGGGTGAAAACTGGCACTATTGTTGGAGATAGATTTACATTCTACTCTTGTGAAATCAACCGGTAAGCATTGTTTTTAACATATTTATATGAATATTTTAGTTACGAGCTTCTTGGTCTGGAAGCGGATAATTCAGCTGTATCTCTGGAGAAGTTGAACGAACAGAACCTCCTGGATCTCCTTGATTATGACGCTGAAATCTCAATCTTTGACCGCGAAAAGTTCACGACTGCTCTCGTTGGAACGCCCGGAGTAAGCAAAACAACCCTCCGTAATCAAAACAATGTTGTAGGTTTTCGGATTTGTGGCTCGCAAAAACAACCAAGTCACCGGCTACGGGGTGGGAATGAAAAACAAAATCCTGCAATGCTACGGAGACGACGAAGAGACAATTAGGTATGTTGTTTGTAGGAAGAATATAATTCGACTTCAGACAACTCTTGGCTACATTGGCTGCTGAGATTATGAGCCCCGAAGTGACTTTCCATATGAGGGAGGATGGAGGAAAGACCATGGTGGAACTCGCCGATGTATGACAAACCTTTTCTTCAAATTACGTTGGAATGTTTCAGAAGGCTACCAAGACTGCGCGCATTGTGAGGCTTCACACTCGTTCGCAGCCAAGTGGCATCAAGTGGAGCAAGATCGCCTGCCCGAACCTTGGCCTTTCTCTTTTCTAAAGAAACGGCAAATTATATCACGTATGTGTATAGATTCTGGTTGGTGAAATTGGACGTGTTTAATAAGCAAAATGTATTATGAATTGTCTTTAATAAAGAATTGTTTGTATAAGCAATAAATCGACGTTCTTACTTCAAGTGAAAGGGGTTTCTCGAAAGATTGGCGCAAGATTGTGACATTCATAAACGATACCACGAGTCCCCAAATCTTACAGAATCCTGTGCTTGTGGGGTTTTTGAAGAATCTCTTCCCCGTCTGTTCATTGCCGGGATTGGAATATACAGCCACTATATGCCAACTAGTTTTTGCAACAATTTCGTGAATGTTTCTTAGAACCCTTTAAAAGTTTTAAACATGGTTCTTAAAACTCCCATATCCACCCACGAAACTAGGTGGTAGAAAAGTAATTGCACCGAAAACAGGAAGTCAACTGTTTCATTTTACAACTAAAGCTTTTCCTTGGCTCTAATACAGTTCTAAGAATTCATCAATGATTCATTGGGTTCCTTGAAGGCTTTGGAGTTTTCCTACTTTGAATATTTTTTCTAAATTTTAGTATAAAAAATTGTTGCCCTCTAAATAATAAATTTTTTCCAGCATTGCTATTCTAGCAAAAAACGTCCCAACAAACAGGAAATTGAAGATAGAGGAAATGAAGACAAATCCCACCGTGGTCTCTAAATCTGAGAAGTATCAATTGGAAACATGAAAATTTCCCAGATATGCGGAGAAACATCGTTATTTCGTCATTTTTTTCATTTCATACCTTATAATGGTAATAGAACCGTTTCAATCATATTCGTTTGTATCTAGTAATAGTATTCAGTGGAATACCCAGAGTGATTCGACAATGTTCACATTCAAAAGGGAACAGAGAGGGATGATCTCATAATTCGGCGTTAACGATGCGCAGTTAGCGTTCGCAACACGACTCTTATAATCTTTACCGACACAAACATTATGAACAGGATGACAATCAATAAGGATACCGGGGATAAGGAAGAGATATAGCAAGAGAGAAAAAGAGATTTCTTATTCAGAAATTGGAGAAAGACGACATGGCGGTGATCGGGCCTCCACCGGGTGGTATCGGAGAAATCAGGGGAAAAGTCAGGGTAAGGCGAGCTTTGAGCTATTCTGACACATCGATATCTAGCGATAAAGGGCGCTAACACAACTGGAGTGATTAAAACACAAATTCCATACTACCAAACGAGAGATTACAAGAGAGAGTAGAAAACCAGCAACAATGCCGAGAAACCAAAGGCATGGGCTGAATTGAATTTTTCCGAGTTGGGCCGTTCCTCCCAGCCTTCGGTCATCATTCGGCCGACGTTGTCCCATGTTCCGTTGTGGGCATGAGCAGGTTCAATGCCCAAGATGTTCAGCACACACTGAAAATGGAAATTTGATCAATGGATAGTTTGTATTTATTGGTTAATGGGCGTAGTCTCAGGTTAGCCTTTTTCCTCCTCTCGTTGTCATATTTGCATGAATGTGATTTTACCAAAAGATCCAAAAGAAAAAATTTTGATCCACAAATGGCATATTTGGTAAATTACCTGGTACACGTCGACGAGCTCGACAGGTCCGTGAGTCTCACTCTCCTTGAATGCTGAAAATAAACAAAATTTTCAATAGGAGTCCGTTTTTCCAAACCTGGTCCGCGGGCCAAGAAGATTCCCCTCATGCTCTGGTGGTCAGGCTCCCATCCACTGGCCATTTTGATGTCCCTTTGAATCTCAGCTGGAGCGGGCGCCGACGGAAGCTCTCTCTGCAAAGGGGGTTGAACTGTTTGAAAACACTCATAATTACCGTAATGATGCTGGCTCCAGGTTTCGTGATCAAAACCACTCCACTCATGAAACGAGAGCCCTTCCAGTGAAGATCATCGGGAATCTCCGAAATCTAGGTAATTTCGCAATTACAAGGAAACTTCAATGTTTTACCTTGTAAACCTTCACCAAGGGAGTATCGGTATCCTCGTAATCTCCCATAGGTGCCCACTGGTCGCAGACTCTCAGTTCAAAGTGAACCTATATACAAAGTACAATATGAAAGTAGTTTGACTTACATTTCCCTCATCTTCAGGTTCTGTGAAGACCATAAGCATGGAGTAAGCGTTGACTACTTTCTTCACTTTGGAGTAGTCAGAGAGACACTCTTCCAGGTAGAACTGCTCCTCATCCTCCAGAGGAGCCATTCCGTGAGGAGACATCACAATCAAGTTAGTTGATTTGTGAAGGTCGTTGTTCTCCATAGTAGTCTAAAATTGGAATTTATATATATACCCACGAGTACCCAAGCCACATTTTTCCTCATTCACTTTTTTGTTTTGCAAAACCGAAAAGGATTTCGCGCTTTGAAGCAAAACTTCAACTTTGAACTGAAAGTTTCTTTTATCTACGGAGCCACATAAGATCTCGATTTACCGAAACTTGCTGCGGTAAGTTTTTCGGAATTTGCATTTCCCATTATCTTAGATTACCTGCAAGTCATTAAGATAAAGGTCAAGGCGGGCGAGAGCCTGTTCGGTCTCGTCGGAGTTTTGTCCAAACTGGCGCTGGGCATCTTCAAGGCCAGCATATCTAATGAGGAACATCTGAAACCAACTTGAAATGGGCAATTCAACCTTTTTACCTGCTGCTTGTACACCTGGTACTTGCCAATCCTCTTCATCATTTCAGGGAAAATCTCATTCAACTTGTCCGTCTGGCCGTAGGCAGAGAGATCCATAACTCTCTTAGGTGGAACCTGCACAACCATGTCGTAATACGCTCTCTGAAGGAAAATAGGGTTTTAAATTTTCAAAAAGAATCATACGTGGCAGTGAGCGAACCAGTAGCAGTGAATGTCGACTTTCTGCTTTCCAGCAGTGTACCAGAATGGAGCCGGACGGTTGTCCCACCAGACGTCTTCGGTATCGTTAGGACCTAGAAAAAAACGTAAAAGGGAAATAACTGAGACCAACCGTTTCCTCGCTCGAAAGTCATTCCGCTCTTTTCGTCCCACATGTAATCGGCCGTGAAGCCGTGATTCTCCGCAAACAGTCCTGAAATGAACTTAAGTTAAAAAGATATTCGAAGTATATAGGGTTTAATAGTTTCTAACACTACCCGTTTTTTCAACCAGGCATACAACGGCTTCGTGAAAATAGGAATTGAGCAGCCACCTTATCATGGGGAAAACTTGTGTTCGACCTTCGCACGCCCTAATTAGGAATTCGTGAATCCATTTTCACGTCATTTTTGGGTCCCTGGTTACAGTAGGTGACCAGGCTACGGTAGATTTTGAAATGTCTTCAAAATGCTTACATGTATACTTAAACTAATATATCTCTATTATATCTCTATTGGCTTTGAACGTTGGCCGTTAACGAAGTTTTTGAACACAACGCAACCACAACTTGGGAGTTTATGATACTTGTGCCGACTCTCAAACAAACGGAATTTTTGTTAACATTGTTTTAAATTTTTGATTTTGCAGAAAAGAAAAAGCCACTTCGAAATTTTATGGCAATTATGCCCATAATTGTTTTTATATTATGGTTCTGAACGGTCTCATCATTGAACTTTTTTTTAAAAAAATTCTTACCAGTTGCTAGAGACATGTAGTTGGGCCATCCCTGTGTGGGGAAAGTAGATCTGAGATACTCCGCTTGTACTCCATTTTTCTGAATATTCTTGATTCCTGAAATCAACCGGTACAAGATTTCTTTAAGAACACTTACCAACTAATGATTCAGGTCTTGAGCTGTTCAGCAACTGTGCACTGAATCCATCAACAAGGACGAGGATGATGTTCTGTCCGGCGGGATCCCTTGCTTGAACGACTAGTGGAAGGAGTAACAAATGCAACCAAGTCATCCTATAACACGCATTGTGCATTAGATAGAAGAAAGCACTAAGAAAAACGCCGATTGTTGTTCTGTTGCGTTTTGTTTTCCGAGGTTGACGGCGCAACACGAACGCAGACAACTGTGCAGGCGCACATTTTATGTCTTGGTGGAGGTGTTACGAGTGTTAAAGAAAGGGGCGAAATTCGGCACCGGAAAGTATTGCTAACCGGCGGCCTTTGTTTGAAACAAATTCGTATTGTGCCTGTCACTGGCTGAGCTGGCACTCTGGGAAGGCGACCCGACATAATGCCCAGACAACGGCAGGTAAGTGTTGGCATTGAATCATGGAGGCATTGATGGACCACGGGCCGAGGAAAACAAAACACCATCAGGCACGCGAATGGATCCCAGGGGGTTAGGGTGGAATCAGAAATCAGTAAAACATCTGGGTTGGAGACATTAGTCAACAGGACGGATGAGAGAAAGCGAGGCGACTCTTTTTCCCACCGTCGCGCGTCAGAGAAAATTGAATCTAACGTCGTTTAGTAGTGCATTGCAATAAGGAACATAATGCACAACACTATAGGACTACTGAATGTTGGGGATGTAGTACCAAATGACACTAAGGAAATACATCCTTACAAAAACCAAGTTTGCAATCTCTAGCACTGTTTATATGATAATCAAAAGCAAACATTGAATTTGTCTGCCTGATGCGGTAATCCCCGCCGCTTGCAGATGTATGAGGAACCCGTCTTCAACACGGAAAGGGCGAGGAAGGTCTTTTTTTAAAGGTTTGTAAAGTACAAAAGGCAAAAAGGTTGCTAAGGCTTCTGGAAGTAATGAAGCAAGTTAGGAAACAACTGGCGTGTACGGAAAGGAACATTTAGCACGGCAAATCTATACACTCCACCATACTATAGTTGAACTTTTTCCAACTAACAACGTTTTAAAAAAGATATTAGAACATTTTAAGGTGTATTAATGTTCAATGACATTTTAACAAAACCAAGAGCGCTAAAATTGTTTTATTTATGGTTTTCAGAATGATTGTATACGAGAAAACTTCCCAGAACAACGCCAAAGGGTGGTCGGTTTGATTAAAGTTTTTCGCCGTTGAAATTGAATTTTAATTTATGACAGCATACGAATCATAGGCAGTCTTATGAAAATACTGACATACCAGTGAACTTCGAAATACATAGGGATTAAATTGTTACAAAATAGGTTTTTTTCTTAAACATAAAAACTAGTTATGATAAGATGCTGGTGGAGAGGAAGAGTGAAACCAATAAACACGAATCCCAGACGTTAGCTAAGACAAGCTAGCAGATGTTAGCTGTGGGAACAAAATTAACAAATATTGATTGTTGTTTGTCATGAGAAAGTAGAGATCAATCATGGAACGGAAGGGCCTGTTCTGCAGAGGGCGCATACACAAAAAGGGGAATCGCATCACGGCATTTCGCCTATCACGCCAACAGCTGCGCACTGTTTTTCCGTCCAAGAACAGCCCCTAACTCTTCTCGGAATTCTCTAGAAGACAGCTGGACAATGTTTTTGGCGTTCGTTGGGAGAAGTGTTGAAAGGCGTAGGAAGGAATGCTTTGCGGTCTTTATCGCAGTTTCAGAGGAAAGGAAAAAGAGAATACAAATTGGTGTGTGGCGGTTTCACTGATGCCACCGCTCGATGGCTTTTTGTGGAAAAGATCACACGTAAGGACCGGTCACAACCGCGAACGGCGCTCAGTAGAATAAATGGTTTAATGTTGACACTCGTGTTCCACGCAATCTGTGTTTTTATATATCCATCTATAAACAATAGAGAAAAATTACGATTGGATTAGTCATCGAATCCTCTGAAGGTATTAGTCACAGAAGAGCCAAAGTCAAGGTGTGCTTCCGTCGTAATTCAAGCGAATTTGTTGCTTAACACCCGCCATCTCATGTTACACATGTTCTCAGCGATGGGACATTATAACGTGTGTTCCGTACAAATTGATGACCGCACGAACACGGCAATGACAACTGGGAACTAATTGATGCGGACAACACAGTGGAACTTTTAAGCTCTGCTTTTCATTGTTTCGCCAGGAATTTCCTATTTTGACGGTCTTTCGCTCAAATTTCAAAAAAGATAATTAAGTTTATGGTAGACCGAATTAGATTCAAATATGTTTCAAAACACCTCGTGAAGCAACGCAAAGGAGGTTTAACGCATATATTTATGGGTGCTCCCAAAGCTACTTTGTCATATCGTGCCATGTTTTGATGTTGTTCTTAAGATGTTGCGAGCAATGTCAGATTCTTAGACAATGTACGTAGCAATAGCGGTCAAAGTATCTTCCGCGAAGAGCATACGATTGTGAACTTCGTGACAGGAAGAATTTAGGAAATCTTCAGCATTTAGAATTTGAATAGCCGATTGTACAAAGCGACGCGAACTGTATATGAAAGTAGTAAAGCCCTTTGTGATACTTTGCTTAATGAAACAAAATCTTACTCTGAAAAATGGTGAGACGAAGTGAAAATGAGTAAATTTTCGGAAAGGTCTAAATAATCGTCGGCCGTTCATCTCGTTCATCTCGCATTCTTATGTCTCGCGGCATGTCTCTCCTCCTAATCGTATTACAGAACGGCATATGGGAGCGAAACAATAAGCAACGACACGCTATCTTCTTTGCTTGCGCTTCGCCGCTTCCCGTCATTAGGCGCGCGAACGTCCTCCATCAAAATTGAAGCGTAGCCTTTAAGAGGATAGTTTCGTTTGAAGCTTGCTTGTTCTCACAAATGAAAGAGATGACACTTTTTAGCAACAAATGTGTGAATATAACTCTGATAATGGAGCAATGAGGAAAGTTTAAAACCGCCAAGAGAAGTGCGGTTGTTATGGGCTCTCGGGTGATTAGACTCACGAGCGGAGGAAACATCTGGATCTCAACAAATTCCTAAAAAAAACTGCGTCGCCGTTCATGAAAGATCGTTTTTTGGTCGTTAAAATAGCGGTAAACAGCATCAGACTTTGCGTCAGATTTCAGGAAGGAGATATCAAGAAGAGAAGGCAATTGAGCATGAAATATGAGAGAGCCGCGGAAAACAGGAATCGGTTGTAAAACAGAGGCTAGACTAAATGTTAGTGAGGACAGTGAGTCAGGGAATAAGCATTATAAACACAGGATGTGTGATTCAGCCAGTTTATGGTTTGAAAAAGCTCAGGGAATGATTGTTGAATGTATTCTTGTCAACTTGTTGATAAACGGCGGGCATTCTAAAGTTTTACAGTACCTTGTTGACAAATGCATTTCAAAGTATCAATAGTGGGAAAAGACAACAAAGAAGCGTTTCATTAGGACGTTGTTGGGCAGAAGAGCAATTTCAGTTGTTTGCGCAAAAGAGGCGAAAATTCCTTACACCGCGTGGGTGGCAACTGTCGAAGGAAATAGAGCCAGCAGTGGCAGTTGCGATGCATTTTAATGCATTGCTAGAACAAGTGCACAATCTGATTGAAAAAGAAAGGTTTTAAGGAAACGGCTGTTCAACGAGGCACTTATTCAATTTCTGGTGCTGAACTCGCCAGCGACGGCGAGCCTAACGCCATTACGCCTGAATGGCACGGCAGACAGACGATCATAAAGTATTCGGGAGCATTGATACCGCCAGGTGAGGAGAGGATTACTGACGCGAAACAATGGACAACAGAGGTTATGTCCTCGCCCTAGTGTTTCATCCCTGCCAGATGCATTTATGGTCGTTTTAAGGTCTCTAAATGTTTTGTTCTTCCTTTTACAAGGTGTCTTGGAATTGTTCCATCAAAACTGATGCGTAGGACGCAATGTGGTTGAGGTAAAACAAGTAAAAGAACCATGCGAGTGTAGTGATTAATGATGAAGAAGCCACAGCTGGTCTTCTTGGAGTGTATTTGTATGCCGAGTCTGGTGCCGCCAACGCCGATGCCACCTGACACATAGACATGCATTGATCTAGCTGCCACAAAAACTGAAGCAAACGGCAGTCCTTCACTTTGTTCGAAAGATGCACTTTGCAAATTGATTGGATGGCACATTAACAAAAAGCAGAGATATGCATTTGTAATTTGTCAAATCTTTTGCACACACGTTTCATCACGAAAGTTTATGACGAAAGTTTATGACTAGCGCCGTTTAAGTTTAAAACATTTGAAAATCTGAAAACAATTCGTTGCTAGGCTTTATGCTCAACCAGTGCAAACTAGGCTTCATTCATGTTGACCTAAACAAAATTTTTTGCAAAAACGAAACCAGATATTCATGAACGGATAAAAACACATTTTGTTCTTGGTTTTTTTTTCTTTTCTGGCTTTCGTTTCTGGCAAAACATGTAAAGTGAAGTTTGCCTCAGTAAAACAGCTTAACGGATTCTCGATGGAATACATTTTACAACCTGAACTTGTACATGCTTAACAGGTCTCAAGGCAAGCCACTGAGCAACAAATAGCGAAATAATGGCATTATTGCAATTTTATAATGAAACAACCTGCGTAAAACGCATAAGCTGAGTAGATCCGTTGCTCGCGCTCCTCAAAGGACCTAATGACCGCCTTGGCCTCATAAAACCTTGTGTATCGCATTATGGATGCAACTCAAACAGTCGCCGCGGCACCTTTTGCTCTGAGATGACCGACAAATGTGCTCTTTGACTAGGACAGTTGCTGCAGAGGAATTGAGAAAAGCTTTGCGTCACTCTGGGAACCGCGTGAGAAAAAAGAAGAACAACACGACACCTAGGTTTATTAATATTTGAATTACCACACGGTACATTTGAGCTTTGGGTTCATTTCGGATCCCAGGGGACAATTGAAAGCTTTGGAAAACTGTGGTTGGTTTGAAAGGACAGTGTTCACTCGGTACTTGGCTGGAGAGTGGGTTTCTGAAGCAAGGTCGTTGAGCAAGCTGTGATCTCTTTGGTTACTGCACCACGTCTGAAAGAAAAAGAATTACTCTTAAGTTATTCCTTTGAGTTTACATAGGCATAAGTCATGAAGAATACTTGCTCAGGCGAGTAATCCTCAAGTCCCTCGACGGAAAACTTCATATGGTCCTTCTTATTGAAAAGGGTCTAAAAATTCATCGGACGGAATTATCCTCTGCCTACCCGAATGATAGCTCTCATTCCCCCATTATCCGCTATATTCTCTCCTTCGGTTCTTCTCCCATTTATCTGAATTAGTTTTTAAATCTGGAATTATCCACAATTCACCGTCACTTCCTCCAACACTGTGATGTTATCGTACTGATCCTCAATGCACTTTCTTTGGTTTGTGAAACTCCTCATCGTCTCAGGATCCCACCAATTTCTGCGATTTCCAAATTCGTCGAAGAAGGCGCCTTAAGAAAGTCACATTGTGATTTCATCTTGTGACCAAAAACAGAAAGGACATGCATTTGGTTTTTAACCATTTGCAGGACTTCAAGAGAAACATTTTGTCATCAACCAACGGGAAAATCAAACATTAGATGGAAATTCAGATAAGAAGGTTGTCTACTCCGGACATTTCAGTTTAACTTGTGAAGAAAACAAAACCGCGATTTCTTCCTTTTTGGCAACTTTGGCACTTTAACCGTGCTGATTGTGAAAGGTTTTACATAATGCAAACGGTGCATTAAAAGTGCCTTATCCGAATTCAGCACACAATTGATCACTCACCGTAGTCGTCAAAGCCGTGAGTGATTTCATGTCCAATGACCATTCCAATTCCAGCCATGTTCAGATCCATCGGCCAAGTTGCATTAAAATACGGTTCCCTCAGTATTCCTGCCAGAATCGCTGGAAAACAGTTATTTTACTTTTTCTTGTAAACGTCTACCGATCTGGTTTTGGCTGGGATCATAGAATGCATTGGCCTCCATAGCCTTACCGTCGAAAGTGTCTTTGGAATTAGCTTTTCCTAAAGTCTTCAGGAACTGCTGCTGTTTCCATTTGTCTATGGCTTCAAAGATGTAGTAGTAACTGTGACTTTCGTCAAACTCCAACTGTAACAAGGAAGATTAAAATCACTTTTAGTCTTACCAAAGAGTAGTCTTCTTTGATTTTCTTGTCGGTCAGTGTTTTGTAGTCATATCCGACAAATGGTTTAATTGCGAATGCCTAAAATCTTTCATTTCTATCAACAAGTTGCTTCACCTTCCGTCTCGCCCTCTCTTTGGTCACATCATCCATCCAAGGGTTGGTTTCAAGGAGTTCAAGGAAATTGGCACGTACGTCATCAACCATAGCCATCACTTTCGGTACTAAAAGTCTCATAAGCAGCTTAGTGGACCAACTGACTTGTGGAATGGTCAAAGTACTTTGACACCCAAATTGACGACATGACATCGGGAAAGTTTTCAATAGTAAGGTCGACACATCCCTTCTTAAAGTCGACCTTTTCCACTCCGTAGACTTGATGGTTGTACTTCTAAATTGCACTTACAATTGTACCTTAAACTACAAACCAGGAGAACATTGGAATAATTGGTGCCCATGAAAGGAGCGTAGTGGAAAATGACCTTCCATTCAAGATAATCTGCCAGCCAATGGGAGGGAATTCGCGTGATCAGTTCTTCGAATCTCAGCACAGTCATGGCTTGTTTTACGGTTACGAGTCTGTGAGGAAGGGTAGGCACCAGATCTTGTGGGAAAATAACAGATAAGTACCGCATCCAATCAACCTGTTAAAAAGTTGCTAGTGTGCGGATTAGGATGTAAAACGCACCGAAGGCAGTCTTGTGGATAATTCCAGAACGGGGAACGTAACAGTTTCCGTTGCGAACTCAGTCTCTTGTGTAGCCTAAACCATGTTCAATCCCACGATATTCTCTTACCTTGGCTATGGCTCTATCCACAGCAAAGAACGCTTCCACTTTTCTTGATTTGCCTTCTGGCGAATAATCCAACACATCCTTAGCCTGATCATCTTCAGATAGCAATGTGAGAAAAGAGAATAGAGACTTTCTCATGGCGACGTACTCCTCCGCGTATGCAGGATCAAAATAAGAAGAGAATGATAGGAAAGACGAACCAGGGGTGAGCTGAAACATTTTTTTAGTAATTACTCAAAAACAACTCACGCTGATGATATTGGAAGTAGAGTTGTAATCATCGGGCATGATCATAATATCAATGACAGCTGATGTGGGGTTCATTTCGATCATCCAATCGGTCAAGAATCGGATGTTCTGGCGAATATACCTAAAAGAGATTTCAGACGCTGAATGTTCCTACCGTAATCTGTCAATCATCAATTTCACGGCATAGTTTGACGTCATGTTAACGTTTCCTAGGCATTTTTCGAAGAAAAGCTTAGCCATATCATGTTCTCTGTTCTTCCCATATTCAATGTTCTGAAGTTCTTCTGAAAGTGAAAGTGTGTGTTAAATCAACTTTTTAGCTTCACCTCCTACTTCCTTCGATACTCTGTCTTCCAGAATCTGCATCTGGTTAACCTCCTTTCTACTCTTAGGAATGGGATGATCAGCCCTCCATCCATCGCAAACAAAGGCATAGAAGTCATCACATGGGTCCTTACTAGCATTCAAAGATGACACAAGTTCTGGTAGTTTAGTTTTAATCCCAGTGGTTGCTGAAATGTTATTCGTTACAATGTTAGACTTTGTTGAATGGTTCTAACAAGACATTCGGGCAAATATTTTTCCACTTCCTCTTGTGGCATTAGTGCTGAACTTTGCTCACCTGTTGTAGCAGAGATCGTGGGTTGGTCCAATGGCTTTGATGTGACAATGCTCCAGGAGATCATGAGACTCCAAGTGACAAAGGGCGACCACATCAGTATGTACCGGGAACTGGGTGCACCTGACTGTTGACGACTGGCGCTCTGATGCCCTAGACAAGAGAGCAATGAACTGGCGGTGGCCTACGCGAGGTTGTTGTTAAACTTTCGCAAAAACGGAACAAATGTCTGTGGGTTCGGGCAGTCGAATGGGCAATAAGCATGGGAACATATGCTAAACAGCGTGAGGCATGATAATGGGCGGACGGAGTGCCGTCGATGCGCCTGGGAACAGGGAGGGGGGCTGAGTCAGATCCGTCGCTCGGTAGATTATCCTAACAGAATAGCGGGTAGACCGGTTGGCACGCGTTCGCCACTCCCGAATCAAAGTGCTCATCCGCCATCAGCCTCAACTAGTTCGACACACTTTCGAGACGTTAAAATAAGCAATAAAATTCGACTTAAAAGGCCACTGGGAGTAAAATTCAGGGTGGGTCAGTCTAAGAAAAACTTGGTAAAAGGGTGAAAGTAATCTTTAAAACCTTGCATTTCTTATAAAGATGAATACCAACATCTGCGCAACTAGTAACCGAGGCCATTCGTGTGTTCATAATCCGCCTATGGGAAAAGAACTGTCACCACAAAGACTGCACAACTGTCCTTTCATTCAGAAATCAAATACCCAACGGTCTCATAAACATACAGACGCAACAGTCTAACCAAATATCGACAATTTGCTGATCACCGGTTTATTCAGTTGATAGCAATGCGTGAAAATCGATGGTGGAGATGACTCATTTCCAGTGAGGAAGGGTGGTCGGATAAACGAGTGGAGAGTACCAAAGTGATTTATGTAGCTCGCAACAGACGTCGACCGCATGTTCGTACCTGAGGCATAGTGGCTGAGCTTAATGGGTTCCGAGTAGCCAAACTTCGTATGAACATATTTTAGTCAGTTTTTCTCTTTTTTCACTCGTTTTGAGTGTAGCACAGTCGTCTTCTTCAAGTTGACATCGTTCTCCTTTGGTTTGGCTCTAAATGTCTCCTAGCCGAGGAGCTGGTGCAGCTCTTTTTAGAGGAAGCACCGTTTTCAAAAGTTCATGGGACAGCGGAGGACTTCTGCCCTTTACTTGGTTGGAGCTAAGTCCTTATCGGGTTCCACTCCGGCTTGAGGACGGGCAATCCAGGTCTGGTTGAAACAGTGTAGAAGGGGCCGACCGCACGGCCGTGCGAGACGCAGCTTATTATATGTTAAGAAAGAGAAAAAGAACTTCACTATTCACTTTAAAAAAAGGGTTTTTATTTGTTGCGAGCTGAACTCAAGGCTACTGAAGCCCGTTGTGATGATTTTTTGTAAGAAGGAAACTTATCAACAAAAGTCTCTCTATTTTGTTCGAGCATTTAAGGGCATTCCGAAACTCAACATTGAAATATGATAGCCCGCATTTTATGGTTTTAGACCTTTTTGTTGCAGATATAATTGCCCGCAATTAATTGTTAAATGGTGAAATATGATCTGATCTCTTATGGAACTCACTTCAATTTGAAACCACATATTCACCCTGTGTCGCCCGCACGTATGCTGCAACCCACGCTCTTTTTCTTAATTATAGGAACTGCTAAATGTGATTATGAAAACGGTAACTAGTATTCTATCATCTCAAACGTAAGAATATTCAGAAACAGTTTCAGAATTTTTGGTCAAATATAATCGCCTTTATGACCACATCTTCCGTAATTACAGAAAGGAACTCCCTCCGGTTTATTCCAGGGGTAATTATACCCAATTAGACTAATTTATTTCTTTAGCGCGTTATACATATGAAAGTATTAATACTAGCAAAAGAACTGAATTCATCATTAATTTGTATTATGCAAAGTTATTGTCATTGGTAAGAATTTTAAGGTTTGACAAAACTTTTCAGTACGAACCGGACCAAATTGTTACAATGATTGTTGAATATGATCTGGTATAATTTTTTCAAAACACATGATGACATTTTTGTAGACTTGGTTCGATGCCCGCCTTAGCTGGAATGTTTCCCAATGGGACGACATTCAGGAAATAATGGTTAATCGTGAAAAAATCTGGGTACCCGATGTTATACCATACGATACGTGGGTTATTTCAAAAACTAGAAACTTATAATAATAAAATTTATTTTGCTGGCTAGCAACGTGCTGATACTTTA
>LNBV01004510.1:0-11378 GCA_001513535.1 Oscheius sp. TEL-2014 | reverse complement strand
CCCCCCCCCCCCCAGATAACTTCGAGTTCACGTAGGAGCCACCTTGTCTGCAAATCAGTGTCATACCCAAAAGAGAGCCAGACATAACAGCTGCAAGTGAACGGGGTAACAGTTCATGTATAGATTAACAACATGGGTTGTAGGGAAAGAGGGAACACGGAGCGGTCGGGGGAAGAAATCACAGCAGACCCTGTCTTTTAAGATCTTCGAAAGTCCTGCGGTTCACCACGTTTCCAGAAGAATCCTCGAACTCTTCGTCCAAGTCGGCGTTCCACTTCAGACGCTCCTGAATACGCGTTAGCAGAGAAAGAGGGTAAAAACGAACCCTCTCGGTCTTAATCTTGTTCCAGAGGTCGAGGGCGTCCTTGATATTGGTAATGTTGGCGAAGTGAGCCGTGTTGGGGATGCCGAGACAGCGCATTCCGTGGGAGTGCCTCCATTCCTAAACCAGCTTTATAGGAAAACTAGGGTTTGAGAACTCACGGTGAAGTGCTTCTGGAAGGCCTTGGGGCCCTTGTAGGTCTGATTTCCGCAGATCTCGCAGGAATAAGAGATGTTCAGACCGTGCAGCTTATACAGCCAATAGGGAATCGGCTTACCGTCCCAGCTAAAGAATGAAATAATTAAAACATACTTATTGATAAGTAATTAGTACGGAAGGATAAAACTAACCCAAGGGGGAGATTCTTCGGATTGTAGGGCACAGTCGTATCCTCCTCCTCATAATCACTCACAACCTGAAAAAATAGTATAATTAAAATGCCAATAAACAACAGTTCAATTAAACACCAATTATCATAGTTTATAAAACTATGTTTGTCGAGTCCTAAAGAATTAAATCAAGCTAAACTAATTTCCCACCTCTGGTTCGTCGTCCTCCTCCTCGTACTCTCCGGCACGGCGAGCCTGCTTCCTCTCCACATTTTCACGAGTAGCATCGCGCTCAGCCGACAGAATCTGGCACAACCTGCACATCTAATTAAAGGTTTCACCAATCACAACGTACACTTTGATGTGTCCCTCCATCTGAGCCAACTGACGGACCCTCTGCGTCTCCTTCTCCTTGTCTTCGGCCTTCTTCGCCAACGCCGTCTTCTCCAAGTCACTAAGCTTGTGTCCCTTGGTGGCGTAGAGGCGTTCCGCCCTTTCCTTGAGCGTTCTGCAATTATAGTACATCACAGATGAATTTGATGCTACAGTACCCTCCGCACTTGAGTCCCATGGCCATGAGCGCTCCCTTCAGTCGCTCCAGACCCAGGCCTTCCAATTCACCAGCACTACCGTAAGGCGTGAGATCGATAGCGGTCGGTTGCATACCGGCCGCCTTTTCCAGACTCCAGCCAGGCAGAGAACCGTCTTCCAGACCCTTTTCGACGTCAGCGTCGCTCTGAAACAGAATATTGCTTGTATAGCAAGACAAGTTGATATCACCACCCCTAATTTTCGAACTTAAAATTTACTACGCTTAACCTGTGAGTACTCTGATATACCTTCAGGTGTGGAACTGACTCAAAACACATTACGAACCTTCTTGAAGTCACCCTCCAGATCGTACATGGGCCTTGTCCTCTCCATGAAACTAAGGAGGTAGTCCTTCAGACTGGTGAGGTATTCCTTGTAAGCACCGTACTTCTTGGTGCCCTGCCTCGAAATATCCGCAAACTTGTCCATAATTCCGATGTAATTGATGTAGTCTACCTTCTAGAAACAAAGAATTTACAGAATTCTAACAGAAAACGACCTTGATTCCCTTGAGATTGATGTAGTCTGCATACTGAGTGTGCAGATCGAGGAATCTAAAATTTAATTTATCAAAAAGAAAAGTTTTATCCCGAACCTGCCGTATCCCTCCTCGTCGGTAAAATTGACCATGTCGGTCTCCATGCGATCGGGGTTTTCCATGTCCTTCTGCATAGTTTGGAACTCCAAAGAAAGAGGTTCCGCCATCTGAAAAAAAAGGTTTTAAAAACGTCAAATTCAAAACAAATTAAAAATAGATTAATAAAACCAACAGCATCGGGGTCCCTCCTGTGGGCCTCGCGGAGCAGCTTCAGACGACTGTAGTATTCGGCGAACTCATTGGGACCGGCGATGGCCTCCAACTCGCGCTCACGGCTTCTGTCTTCATCCCGGTAGCTCTTCTCGAGTGCTACGGTGCAGTTATTGTAACGCTAAAATATTTAAACTAAGCGTATAGAATATTAAAACTTACGTCAACCAGGATTTTAACCCTCCTCTCAGAGTTGATCTTGCCCTTGTGGGTCCTCTTCTCGGAGATAATCTGTAATGAATATTTTAGGTAATAAACTATTAAACTTCAGGTTTAGTGTGGTTTTTTTTAAACCGGCACCAGAACTTTAATGCGAAGAATGTACTCCTCAATTTGCATTAAAGAGTAAATTATCGATATTAGCATAAAGATATTCGGTGTTTAAATATCCCCAAGTTGTGAACATTTTACGCTACTTCACACGAAATGTTCAACTGCCTCGAAGTGAACCAATCGACATGTAAGTACCCCCCTTCAAAGTTAGAAGATATTTTCTCACCTCCTTAACGATGGTGTCGATGAGCCTTTCGCGTTCCTCGTGCAGTTTCCTCTGAACTTCGATGACCGAATCCATTTCACCTAAATCGCGAATAGTTTTTTTTACTAATGAAAGTCATGCGGCAAAAAACGAAAGCACAATAACAAAACAATAAAAATTCGAAAGCAAAGCAATCAAATGAAAAATACGCAGCGACGGTGCTATTTACAGTACACTCGGCATTTTCGGTTGAACGCGATACCGTATTTTGCTGTTTGGTCCCAATCTCTTCTCCTATCTCGTGGTTATTTCTTCGTTTCAGCAATGTCGTCTTCGGGAAGCGTTGTCACGTGGATTCAGTGGTTCTGCTCGCTGCAGGGAAACGAGTTTTTCTGCGAGGTAGGCGTTTTTAACGTTTCGACCATTTTGTTTAGTTTGTCCTACATTAGATTGCTATAGAATAACTGTTTACTCAAGGAAGAAAGAACTATGCTTTGTCCACAATTCTCAAATCTTCAGATTGACGAGGATTACATCAGTGATCAGTTCAACCTCACTGGTCTCGGCGAATTCGTCCCCGACATCAAGGCGGCGATAGACAAAGTTTTGGATTACGAGGGTGGGTTGGATACAGAAGACACGATCTACGCCTCTCGTTTTAGATGATGACTCCCACAATGAGAGCAGCCTCCACGGCGTCGAGCGCCACGCCGCCCAGCTCTACGGCATGGTTCACGCCAGGTACATCCTTACCAACCGGTACGCGTATAGTTTATTCTACGTTATGTTCACTTATCGTTATATATTCTTTGTTTTAGGGGTCTGGCCTCGATGTTGGAGAAGTGGAACGATCACGAGTTTGGAACGTGTCCGAGGGTTTTGTGTAATGAACACCCCCTGCTCCCCATTGGACTTCACGACCTGCCCGCGCAATCCACGGTGGGCAGTTGTGACTTTTCTTCGACACTGGCTGTAGTGAAGACCTTTTTCAACACCAGTGATATTTGGCAGTGTTGAGTAATTTTGGAGTGCAATTCAGCCCATGTTGACAACCCCGCTCCAAAATCTAGAATTTATCCTGACTTCTTGCCATTATATTTCTCTAAAACCACTTTCAGGTGAAAATGTACTGTACGAACTGTGAAGACATCTACCAGCCGAAGAAAGTGAGGCACCAGAACATCGACGGCGCCTACTTCGGCCGCTCCTTCCCCGAGATGATGATGATGGTGCACCCCGAGTGCCGAAAGAAGGAGGCCGCCAAGCGCTTCGAGCCGAGGTACTCCCTTCTTGCGTCGATACTTACGACCTGTTCAGGCTGTACGGGTTCAAAATTCATCCGTCGGTGCAGGAGCAGTGAGAGAAGCAGGAACATTCGGGTATCTATTTGTGCTATTTCATCTTCGTTGATTGTTGATCGTTGGTGTTTCATAAAGACTTCTATTTCGGAATTAACATTTATTGATTGAATATTAACATTAAATAGAATAGATGAAACGTGCATTGAGCGAAGAGTGATCGAAACAGTCGGAATTAACGGAAGAACTGCTGCTGCGACGAGGAGGCGCCCCAGGAATTGGCGGCCTGGTGACGGTTCATGGCCCTGGAGGGAGCGAAGCCAAGGGCCTTCTGCATGTTCTGGCGGATGGTCATTGTGCAGAGGATGTAGAGGAAGATGAAGGAACAGTCGGTCATGTCCTCGCCAATCTTAAAACGGAAGAGGTTACTGTAATATTTCTTAAAGGACTTACGAGATTACGGTGGGAGAGACCCTGGATGAACCCGATGGGGGTGAAAGGCAGCTTGGCCACCACACGGCCGTCGAAGATGGAATTGAAGGTGGAGAGAAGAGCGGTGAAGGCCAGACCGATGGCGAACATGGACTTCATTTTGAACATTGACATGTCCCTGTTCGTAGCCTAAAAAGGGTAATAGTGCAACTTTGGCTGAACATCTATAAATGGTAGAATGTCAAATGTGCAAAAACCACTCCTACGACATTCTTGGTCAATTCGGGCTCTTTTGCAGCTGCATTCGGGAAGTTATACAATGTGATGGCAGAATTTATTGAAATTTTTTTTTATCGAACTAGACATGTTCTGGTGGAACGAAACCTAGGAACAACCTGGTCCACCAATAAGACTGATTGCTGTCCGACAAACGATTATTTAACTGGGTACCTTTACAAACATGGAAATTCGTAACTAGCTATTCGCGACTGTTTCTGTAACGTATACAATTGAGTAAGTAGGGGAACATGTTACATAAAAACTACAATCGTGTTGTACATAGGTTCACCACATTTTTAAGCGCTCGAATCCGTAACTTCGTAAAGGGCATTTCCCGAAGATTATTCCGAAAACTTCAAAATTGCCGCTAACCCAACATACTGAAAGGATCGTTAGTCTCAGGAAATGTCCCGCTTAGTCCTTCACAGAGATCAATTGTAATGGAACCCCTGCCGAATTTTGTTACGGCGTTGTCGAAAAGGGAATACGAAGAATAGAGTAGAAGTGGCAAAAAAAGCTTACCTTGAGGCGCTCCTCGTCCCTCTCCAGTCGCTTCTTCGTATTCTTGTCGTTCGCGTCAATCTCCTGTTTCTTCTTTTCAAGGCGCTTCGTCTTCCTCTCCATTTCCACCTGAAAATAACAAAAATCCAAATGATCCAATAAGATTAAAAACCAACCATGAGGCGCTTGTACTGCTCGGAACGGTAGACGAGCAACCAGGTCAAACCCTCTCCAGCCATCGCCGTGCAGAATGCGATAAAGATGATCAGGATGCAATCCGACAGCATCTACAAAGAGATAGAATTATAAGAAAAACAAACAATGTGAAGGTATTCAAGTGTTGTTAGACACTGCAAACTGCATAAACACAAAGAATATATTAAGGGAAGGTTCATAAAAAGAAACAGTAACAAGTGATAACCCAATGTAACAAAAGAAAAAGGATCACAGGAAGGGTTCCACATTGATTTCAATAGCGCAGCAGGGAAGGGTGAGGCCGAAGGCGGTGATGACCTCGGGATGCAGGGCTCCTGCAACGAAAATTAGGAGGTGGGGGAGGAAGGAACTGACCGAGGACTCCGAGACGGACGTTGTTGGGACCGATGATGGAGGCACACCTGCCGGGGAAGAAGGTCTCGTCTGGAACACAAGAATTTAAAAATATGAAAAACTATTTTCCACGCGAACCGTTTACCCGGTGTTTAACGAGTCCTCCTTGGCAACATTTGTCCGACTCCACGTTGCAGAATTCGGTTTTTAGCTCGGATCGCACAGAATTTCGCAACAAGCACACACAATCAACGCATAGAGTAATTTGGAAATCGGCAGAGTATTACTGTATCGGCTCGGGACAGCTTCTCATTTTCTAGTATTGTTAAATAGCTAATAAAATAACTTAACGGAGGCACTGCCCCCTAACTGCACAAGATTCTCCGGTGAGATAATATTAGTAAAGTCATCTCAATGTTTAACAGACTTTCGTTTCCAAAGTGCCCTTTTTTCACACAGACGGCGAGCAGTGATTTTCATGTTTTCGTAGTCAGCCAGCTGTTACCAACGTACCATCCTCAGCCTTGATGTAATAGCCATTTCCGTCCTTTCCGGGGTTGGTATCGAGCAGGCGCATTACACTAAAAAATAATGCGTATTCACAAACTAAGTGGTCTCTATACCGATCCAAGAATCCGTGGACGACCTCGAATCCGGCACTCTTGTTGTAGAAAACGGCGGCCAGTCGCCGTTCGTTGCGAGATCCGACATCTGAACTCACGACTCAAACGAATTTTTAAACAGAGAAATACCCTTAGTGGGATCCTTCAGAATCACGTCCTGAAGCTCGAAAAGCTTCAAAGGCAGCGGCATGTCACGGTTGGAAGACAGCGTTTTGAGAAGACCGGGAAGGAGGGAGGTACGGGCGACCTGAATAAACGACAGTTGTAAGGCAGGCGAAAAAAATACCTGGAATTCCTGAGTTTTGGGGTTGGAAATATGAACGGCAGTCTTGAGGGCGTCGGGTTTGCGCAGACGAGCAGCAATATCATCCCTGAGGGAACGTAAAGGCTTCAATACGATAATAGGTACCTGCTGCAGAGGGCGAAGCTGAGTGCCTCGGTCCAACCAGCCATGGCGACCTCCTGACGAAGCAGGTCGGAGAGTTTGTTCAGAGGGAACATGGAAGCCACGGTATTAGACTGAAACAGCCATTGAAATCAACAGACAAAAACACTTGCCTCGGGGAGACGGGTGACCAAGTTGTTGAACCCGTAGGCGATTCCGACGTCTTCGGCAATGTCGCACTCGTGGAGGATGTCGTGGCGGTTGGGAGGAATTCGGACCTTTAAGATTAATGTTTTTAAAAGAAGTTGTAGGGAATACCTTAAGAGTGTCCTTTCCGGTGACCTCCGCCTCGAGGGACATCTTCGTAAGCAACTCAGCCATGTTCTCCTCGCTCAGATTGAATCCGATTTTAGTGTTGATGGTAGCCGCGTTGGCAGTCATCTCACGGTAAGCCAGTTTCTGAATCATTGCTGAACGAGTGACTATAAATTCAGGTACCGGGTAGGACTCGACGCGTCCGTCGGCCTCGTAGACCACATCAACCGCCTCCACACTAAATAATTAAAGTTAGATGTGCAGATGGGCTGAAACCTACGAAAAGGGGGTCTTACAGTACTGGCTGAACATGGTGACAACTGTATCCAGAACGACGATAGCCTAGAAATGGAAAAAATAAATAAATAAAAATATATGAAGAATACCTTCTGGAGATCGGTGGCAGTGGCTTCGATGAAGACGTTCTTCGTGTTCAGAGTGATCTTCGAGTGTTCGCCTATAAAAATGAATTAAGCTGTAAAAATACAAACAAACCGTTGATGATAGGCGGCATGGAGCAAACAACTCCATTCTTATCGTAAATGACGGGGTAGCGTTTCTTGTCTTGGATAATGGGCAGATATGGCTTCAGATGACTGTCAGACTATAAATGGGTATTCAAAAGAAAACGACAAAACTAACTCCGTAGAGGACCATGAGCTCCTCCGCCGTGTACTCCTTCGTCTGGTTCAAAGGCTTGAACTTGATTTCATTCGGTTTCTCAGCACGGTACTCAAAGGGGCCTACACTGATTGCATTAAAATTTTGCATATGGATACGAACCCTGAACGGTGTCGAGATCGTGGGTTCCAATAGCAACGAGTGTCCTTTTACGGCAGATGTTCTGGTGCAGTTTATCCTGAAAACCATCTATTTTACATAATAAAAAGGTGAAATACCTGAAGATCAATGAACGAGGCATATGAATCAGCGTCGAAGGAAATATCGCGAAGAACGGCTCCAACAACGAAAGGACGCACTCCAGCGGTCTGTAATGACATAAATAAGTCCGGCAAATATAATAAACAACCTCTTTCTTGACGACGATTTTCAGAGGCTCAGCCGTGCGCACCACTTTGTACTCAGGGCGGGGGATCTCCTTCTTGAAGATGCGGATGGCGCGAGAGAGGCCTTCGACGCACAGCAAGTCGTATCTGTTGGCGGGGATGTCGATTTTGTAGACTTCGAGGTCGGAGAGGGCAGCGGCATCCTCCGCGGAGATGACGCGCTCCTTTTCCACGGCAGTCTTCTCGGATGTCTGAACAGGTACGGTCAAACAAATACAAGTCACTGCATAAAACACTATTTAAGAAATAAAAAGAAAAAACTCGCAATTTCATCCAATTCCAGGCCGTACTCGAAGCACAGCTCGTCGAACTCCTTCTCGGCTAAAATGAATGGTCAACTGGAAAATCAAAGAACGCTTACTGTAGACCCTGTTGAAGTGTTTGTCCAACACCACCTTTTTGATTCCTACTGTAGGCATCCTCCTGTTTTACCTGAAAACAAAAATAGCATAAAATTATGGACAAACATAATGCAAATCAGGGCTTTCAATAAAATTGACAACATTATGCAAATACCGTACTTTGAGAACGCATCGTGAAAACTGAAATAAAGCCGTGTTGCGTCCTTTATTTTCGTCCTGACAACATTGGGCAAAATGGCTACTGTAGCTCAACGTCAGCTGTCGTGTGACTCAAACTCATGTCGTTATGAAATGTGTTCGGCTTCCTCTTGTTTATGTGATTTCGTTATTTTCTTCAGT
This sequence comes from Oscheius sp. TEL-2014, assembly GCA_001513535.1. NCBI lineage: Eukaryota > Metazoa > Nematoda > Chromadorea > Rhabditida > Rhabditidae > Oscheius > Oscheius sp. TEL-2014. The sequence goes on along the minus strand of LNBV01004510.1, from coordinate 2,700 downwards.
TTGAAGCTTTTTCACTAGTTTTGTATTGATCTTAATCATAAATCTTGTATTTCTTCGTTGATTTGTGCATAAAAGTCGCTTCCACAGTAAACATGCAGTTCGATGTTCCTGATTTATTTTTAAAATACTACACTAAAAGATGGTAAATTTTTTCTCCTTTCTTCTATTTCGATGTCACATCTTATTGAATCATGACAATTTTTTAATTTCGCGTTGCAGAGCGTATGCTGCCGTACGCAGCTTACAAATACGTCCAGAAGAAGAAAGAAAAGAATCAGAGAGACATGGACGACGCACTCAATTCGCTCACTTCCAACCTCTCTCGTTCGCTTGTCCCTGACAAGGTATTATTCCACTTTGGTTTTTGAACTCCGTTTAGGAGGTCCTGCGTGTGCCCGGTGTGGCTGCGAAACTCGGAGAAGAAGGCGATCAACTGTTCGGAGCCCTGAGCATCGTCGAGAAGGTAGGCAAATTGTCATTACATTAATGTTTTATTCTCATTTTTAGGTAACTGGCGTATTCATCGAATGGAATCCTGTCGAGGATGAATCGTCATCGGGGTGGGTTCTCACTGGAGAAGGAGACGAGTCGCTGGGCAAATCGCCCTCCCTCAGTCCGGATAAGGTGGGTGTTTAGGGAGTTTTTAAATTATCCAGTAATTTCAGCCCACCAACGACAATTCCAAATTCAAATTCTCGATTGACGTCAACGACCTCAGCAGTTTCCGCAACATTGAACCGAAGCGAAGTTTGTCATTTGTTTGGTTCAATTAAGCTTGTGTTTCAGGAGGACTGGAGCACCCTGTCATCCAGTTTATCTGCAAGGACGGCACCAACTACCTGCCCCTCGTCTTCAGCGGAACCACATCCGAGTTCCTGGATATCCTCCAACGGTATTTTTTCTCTCTTATATTTGGAGCTATGTAATTAACCTTCAGCTATATCACCCTTCGTCGATCGCACCGTGAGCAGAACCTTGTCCTGGTCGCCGACGAGAAGGCCGAGGCCCTGGCGAAGAGTGTGACTATGCTGGACCAGAACGGAGACATCCTCACGGTAATTTAGGTGAATTCACGACTGAATTTTCTTGGTTCAGAGGTTGATGAACAATCCGTACGCCACGGCCCTCACCGGACTCGGAAAGATCACGTCGTTCATGCAGGATCAGGTCATTCCGGCGCTCTTGGATTCGGATTCAGACGCTGTTAGTCAGGAGGAGAAGATTCGCGCAATGAGGGAACTGACCATGGCGGGAGAAGATGAGAGCAACGGATTGCGGTAGAGACAGCGCCTCAAATGAGAGACTATCTCTGATTTAGGATTCATTCTGACGTCGAATTTGAGGTTGTCACCCAGCTGGAGCTGCCTCCTCGTCCCGAAATATTCAGGGAGGTGCCCATCGACCAGGTCTGTCACAGAACTTCTACTAGTTGTCTTTCATTTGGCGGTATTTATCATCGGAGATATTTCCTTGAGCCAGTCAGCTGCGGAATGCCATACATAACTATTGGTCGCTCGCTGACACGGATTTCTTAAACACCGCACTTTTTGTTATTGGAATCTTCGCGCTTTTGTAAAGAATTGATTCCCAAACTGACTGACACTGAGTTCTTAGACTTCAATGCTATGTGTATGTCTCCGCTTTCAGGCACTGTGGAATTCCTTCAAATCATCCGATGGAACCTTCGACATGCAGAAACTTCATCATCTGAAGATGAACATCTTCAGAGGAGGTATTTGCTGAAATTTGCTTTGTAATTTTTAATTTCTTTAGGAATCGCCCCCGAATTGAGGAAGGAGGCGTGGAAGTACCTCCTGGGCTACCGTAATTGGGATGAGAAGACGGCCGACTTTGAAAAGGTACAGAGTTCGTATGATATTCATTTATCCAATTTTAGCGACGGGTCCTTTTAACAAAAGAGTACGAAGTGATGCGCCAGCAGTGGCAGTCGATCACTCAGAGCCAGGAGGAGCGCTTCTTCAGCTACAGCAAACGCAAGGGACTCGTCGGTGGGTATTCTTTGGCCTAAGGGCACTAATTATCAATTTTAAGAGAAGGACGTGGCTCGAACAGACCGAACTATGAAGTTCTTCCAAGGAGACGACAATCAGAACCTGCAGATGCTGCACAACATCCTCATGACCTACGTCATGTACAATTTCGATCTGGGTACCTTCGATCAAATTAAGCAAAAGAAGTTGGATTCAGGCTATGTGCAGGGAATGAGCGATTTCGCTTCCCCTCTTCTCTACGTCATGGAAAATGAAGTGGACGCTTTCTGGTGCTTTGTCAAGCTCATGGATATCATTGTGAGGATCTTCGGAAACATGTGAATTGTGTTGTTTCAGCATAGGAACTTCGAAAAAGACCAGGCGGACATCAAAATGCAGATGAACCAACTGCGCGACCTGGTCATGATCATCAATCCTCGCCTTGCCAACTATCTGGGTAAGGTTTCCTTTGGATTCTGCAGAGAAGAACTTTTTCAGAGAGCCATCAGTCGGATGACATGTACTTCTGCTTCCGCTGGGTGCTGGTTTGGTTCAAGAGGGAATTCAGCTTCATGGACACCTGCAAGCTCTGGGAGGTCGGTTCATCTTCACCGATCGCCGTCAGATGACATTCGCTTTTAAAAGACTTCCACGATCCCATAACGAATTCAATTAATGCGCAGTTTTTGGCGTTTTCGCTTTAGGTTAA
>LNBV01004506.1:0-11033 GCA_001513535.1 Oscheius sp. TEL-2014 | reverse complement strand
AATAAATGTAAACCTTGCTTATATTCAGGCTGGCTGTGTTACAACCGAAAATAATGTTAATTGGGTGGACGAAGTTTTTCAAATTACCATAGGCCAGCTGAAAAATATTTGCATGTCTGAAGTTCCCTGGCAAAAATCACTTGAGAAGTATATAATTAATTCGGGTGAGAAAATCCTTTCCTGGAAATGCTTGATATTTGTTTTCAGATCAAGAAATTGTTCTTCGACGAGCTACTAGTAGGTTTTTTTTTGAAATTTGAAATACTTTGAAGCAACGAGCTTTGAAAAGATTTTATACATTTTTATATTCCCATTTCAGACTTCGACATTTCTCCGTGGGCTGTAAATGCTGATGGAATTATGAAGCGCGAACTTAATTACATTGCACATCCCAATTCAACTTTTGTTTCTACAAGTAATGTTCAGGAAATACAAGTTAATCTCACTTTTTCTCTGAAATTTCCCATTTTAGACAGTAAAACCGAGTTCTAGTGATGTATTTCTATTTAATAGAAAACTTCAAAATTCCGGGTTTCTATTCGCCGATAGTTTTTATCTCGAGGTATTTGCATTACAAAAAAAATGAACACTCTTAAGGTTTTTCTTTGTGCGCACTTTCGTCCAGATGGATCTACCCATGTGATTGTTCGAAATCATATTGTAAGCCAAGACTCGTTTTACTTCTTTGTAAAGGGTATGTTTAAATCAAACAGTATTTTATATGATTGTTTATTTTCCAGGAACCGTAGAAGATGGAAATCGTGAAGGAATGCTTGAATACTACTCTGCCTTTTCCAAAGCTCTTCACTTGTACTCAGCGGAGTTACGGCAGTCGGCTGTCACTGGGACTCAAGGACACTTACAAGGCGTTGCTACTTCTACGGATCCTTCACGATCATTGGATTTCATCAATTCTGTGGCAGAAACTGCAGAAGTCTCAGCAACTTTTACTAGTCAAGCTGTGAGCCACAACATTCCTGAACCTACCTTATTCTCTGAAGAAAAGGAACCATTCCTGAAGAAACGCCAAGATCTAAACGACAGCGAGCTTTCTTTATCAGAAGAAACGACACTTTCTAGAATCCTAGAGAGTTCTAAAACATCAACAACAAAAGGTAGGTTATCGCAAAACACAAACTGCATTTGTATCTTTGAAATTGTACCCAAGTTCTCAGCACAATCATTACTTCTAAAAACGAAAGGCCGCTGAATGTAGTAGCCACGTTGTTTCGAAAGAAAGCGACGTTTCTTGAAAGAAAGCTCTGTTTTCATTTATTTCTGCAAGGATTCGCAAGCCCTTTTGAGTCGACGAAATTGCGCGGGAGAGTTCGAATCTTTAAATGCTCTAATGGCACGCAATCTTTATTTTGTGCGACGTCCGTTTTATGGTCGACGGAATTGAAGCGTGAAGAATCCTTCTCGATGGCCAGACACTTTATGGCCCATGCGCCTTTTTGGCCTTTTATATGGCTGGAACCAGGAACAAACCGAATTTATATTCGCTTGCCAATACTTTGCGTTTCGCTTGATGTTTTACAAGGTTTTCTTCTAAACAATCACAAATGCTAATATATTTACCATGTGTGGTTTGTTATTAACTGCTGTTATTCTTTTGAACATCTGCAGGACGGAAAACGATTTACGTTTTGATACGAGATAGCTCTTTTGTAAATCTTACAATCTGAATTGAAAGGCGTCATCATCGCCCACGGGGCACCGCATATTAATTCTCGAAAGTGTTTTCACCTGTTGACCCTGGAAACCGAATTTTAAAACAGGACGACAGCGTTCATGCAGCGAACACACGAGTACACAGACTCTGCTCTACGTTAGTCAACATTAAATTAATCAGTTTCTAGTTTTGGCTTACTTCACGACATTTGATACCACTATAATCTCAAAGTCCACTTTACCGCTTATTTACGCCATTAACGCTATGATTGATTAAGTTAATTCTTTGATGGAAATCTGTTGACCGGCAAAAGTTGCCGAGATTCTTGCTGTGACATGTTTATTACTAACCGTTTGTTAAAACATAACGTTAATTTCATTTAAAAACTGCTAAAAACAAAAAGCTAGCCCGGAAGCCACCACCCACATCCCCTTCTTTGCACATCAGTTTCGGCTCCCATTCCGGCCGTCCGGGCAGAACATTTGTTTTCTGGCGCCAGGCACATAACGCCGGCGGCTGTACCCCAACATTAGGAGCGCGAGCCCAGTTTTTCAGAAGGTGGCGCCATATCGCCGAGCAACGTCGATGCCAGACAGCCCATGACGAGACGCGAGGAGGACTCCACGGTTGCGTGAGTTTTTTGCTTTCTTCTTTCTCGAATCGCAGAATCTGCTATTACCAAATGATTACTCTTTACAGGCCGTTCGCCGGCATGTCGGAGGCTGACATCATCGAACACTACGTCCACTTCACCGACCGCATAAGTGTCACAGATGGTAAATATTTTTTTGTAACTCCTTAAACTAAACGCTTGTAGGAGTTGATGTTGTTCGCATTGGAGCGTTATTTCTTGTTGTGGTGTTGGTGGCAGTGCTTTTTCTAGCCCACAAGAAGTAAGTCTAAAACAATATTGGCTATAACAAAGGTTCAGATTGTTTTCGATGGTTCGTACTGTTCCTCAAATCCCTTTGGCAGTCATAAGCATGAAGAATCTTGATACCGATCCCCTGTTGACCGTCCGAACAGTTCCCGAGAAGAGTTCTCGGCCCCAAGGACATTGATCACCCCCTAGTTATCCTATTTTCTATGATGATGCCCCTCAGGTTCTGCCTGCACATATGATTCCCACATTTCTTCCATGTAGTATTTATTTATTTATTATTAAACTGTTCAGTTGGTGCACTGGGTGTTGGGAGCTGAAAGAAAAGTAATTAAGAGATAGGTTTGATTGCTTACGTCTCTGGCACACATAGGGTCCATACTGAACGCAGTTCACATTGACCCATTGTCCACGAAGAACGTGCTTTCCAGAAACGGTAGTGTCAGCAACAGCGATGGCAACGCAGTTTCCAAGAGAAGGCCTCACGAAGGCTAAAGGGAAAGTTGTTTCATTAGATAACTTCTGAATTTTTCTACGGTTTGTGTTGCCATGGCGAATTGTTGTACTTTGGCATAACACATCGAATATTAAAAGATTTGTGCCATGCTCCCTCATAAATCAAGCGTTTATTAGAAGAAAAAATTGAGGAGTACTACTTGATTTCTACCGAGTAAAAAGTTTCTTTGAGAAGCATTTGAACTATTTGGAATTTTTGTTCCAGAGCATTAATATGTTTGCTATTCAGTTTTCTTATTCTTTAGCTCCTAACTCACCGAAGTTGGAGTAATCAGTGTTGGGGTTGAAGGGCTTTCCATTTGTCCAGGTGTAGGTATCATCACTCAAAGTGAGTCCGATCTTAGCTAAGACGTTAACGTTATCACATTCCCAGCAAAGTCCAGCGACGATCTTGTCATTTTCCTACAATTGTGACGTTTAAAAAACTTCATCAGACTCCAATAAATAAATTACACGACAGGTGTCCTCGTGATTTCATTCCTGTTGTAGTCATTTCTGACTCACCTGCTTGTTGGGAATGTAGGCAAGGTCTCCGCACTCGGCCTTGCAAACCTTCTGAGCCTCGGTGAATCCAGCCAAGGAGTAGTCGGGCTTGAAGCAGTAGGCGCCTCCCATGGTGTAGCCATAGCAAGGAGGGGCTGAAATTCTCTGTATCACACTCCAAAGAAGATAAGAACTCAAGTTTGGTAGTCGCGAAGAGCGGATCGAACTTTTTTCGTATCAAGTAAGATAAAAAAACAACTCACTGTGGTTATCTGGGATTCCGCACACGTAAGGCTTCACAGTGTCGCAGTTGTCAAAGTCCCAGTTTCCATCAGGGCCCATGTAGACGCAAGTAGTAGAACTATTTCCATTGGCAGCTAAAAAGAAATGGTTTGAAAACTGAACTTTTAAAAGATTTCACCTCCGAAGTTGGTGTAACCAGAAGAACTGAAGGTGGTTCCATCATCCCAGGCGCAGTTGGTCTTGCTGGCAGAAGCGCAGGTAAGTCCAATCCAAGCGGGGGTATCAGAAGTGACTCCGTGGACAATGTTATTTCCCTGAATTCCCAATAAAACCATCACATTAAGTAACATACAAAGGCGTTTTGGATGCTGGTGAGGTGAGCCCTGTCGGAAGCGCACCTTTGGGCGGCAGCCTTGAAAGTCTTACTGGCTTTCATGTACTGAAACCAATTTAAGAAACGATAAAAATTTGAGGCTTACTCTGTAGCAGAATCCATTGGATCCGGGAGAGTAGAACTGAGGGCATGAAGGAGAAGAAGAGGCAAAGGCTGAATTTCAACTTTAGGTTTTCCAAATGAGTCTTCAAACCGATTGCCAGTAGGGTCGCAAAGACCGCTAGACGAAGCATCCTCGTGGTGGATTGCGCACACGCTATCAGTGCCTTATCTTTTCTGGGAGCCGGAGATGACTTCTACGACAATGGTCACAAAGGAACAGATTTGCCCGGAAGCCAAATCCAATAAGAGCACGCCATTTTCTATATCTAAAATCATCACTTTTTTATCTCAATTTGTGGGCGTATTTCATCACTAACATAGCCTCAATCTAACTTTTATATATATTTCTTCTTGTGTAAAGTCAGCACATACGGGACATATAGAGGGATTTCACTTTTAGGTCCCGTAACGAAAAGTCTGAAATTGCAAAAGTCACATCTAATTACCAGCATCTCATGCATTGTAGGCATACATACACATTCTGTGTCCGCCGATGCTCGCAGAATCAGCATCGGAACATAAAAGTTGCTTGTGAGGAAAGTATGACTTCCGCAACTGTTAACCATGCTAAACAAGATTATTTCTTAAAGTGTTGAGATCTTTTCCTATTTAACTATTTATTGACCCTATGTGAATTTGAAGATTTTCGCTTTTTCCTAAACGACATGTTGTTTGTGCAACAGATTAAGATACGTGCCACCAAGAAACCTGGATAAGTCGTTTACGTAAAATGAGTTATCGCCATTCAACAACAAAAGCGCACAAGATCAACTAACCATTCTTACTTTTCTATCCAAGATCTAAAAGAATGACAATGTAAACCGAAACATTGCTGTCAATCAAATGTATCTCAGCAGCTCAGACATTTCATCCGACCAAAACCAGTCCGACTCAATTGGATTGTGTTTTTTGCACATTGTTAAACCAACACAAACAATGGTAATTGATCCTCCCACGCGGAAGAAAGTTCACTTCCCATTGTGATTGTTATCAAAAAAGTTTATGGGTTCACAGGATAAGCACAAATGATAGTACAGAAAATCAGTCGCTGCTCACTGCGAAGCGGCTTTTCATGTATCTTTGGTGCAATCTTTCCCGGGCTCCGTCAACTAAATCGTCAATCAAAGTGTCGTTACCAAATCGTTCATGAAGGCGATCTTTAACCTTAACATTCTTGTTTATAAAAAGCTTTTAGAAAAAACATTACTCGTTGGCCGACGTGGTCCGCTCTTGCTGCAAGTCTGTTGTGAATCTTCTGATGTAGACGGTGGATTAAAAAGGTTCCAAGAGCAGATTGTTGTTTAGTTTCACTCGGATCACTTGTGGAAATCTGCAGCAAAATTAATTGAAAAGGCAAATAATAGGATTTACTTCTTCAGCAACGAGAAGAGCAGATAGGAGAAGGACAACAACGACTTGTCTCATTTCTGAACGGCAACTGAATGAACGCAAACGCTTCTTCAAGGACGGTTCAACCCAAAACCTAATTGTTCGTGAAAGGCGAACAAAGTACATTTCAACGAACAAGGTCAATGTCTAGTGTTTTTAAACCACCATGATCAAGGGTAACAATTGATTCAACAAATAAGTTTAATGTTTTCAATGAACCGTAACAGAACAGTCCCGTTTCAGACATTTGTTCCTAGAAGTCTTCTGGATTATTCACAGGAGGCAGTAGATCGTCAACATTTATAAAGTTCTGAAAATGAGTAGAACATACAAGAAATCAAGCTGTTTTCAATGGCTGCTTATCTAGCAGTTAGGATATTATGCAAATATTGTTTGCGTTTGCTGCAAAAAGCTTTCAAAACATATTCGTTCCGAGATTGGTTTGAGAGAGAGAATAAAGTTCCAAATCAAACTCACTGCTTTTACTGACTTCACAATACAGAGTCCTCTAACGTTTCGCGCCGGTGGACAGCAAGAAGAATCTTCGCAAATCAGTAAATTGCAAGCCTTCGTTTCATGATTCAGCCCGCATCTCCGCGAAGTCATTCCACAAGCACCACATCTAGATGAACAAGCTGTCCAAGGGGTACATGCTGAAGCCCTAAATCCAGGAGGTTCAGTTAGCCTGAAAAAATAAAAACTTTATATCTTGATTAACTAACTCCGGTGGGAAATATGTTTCTTCCGTGAAGTCTGTGGATGATATAGGTTCTGTAGTTTCCGTCTGAAGAATCGTCGAAAGTGTGGTTAGGGTTGGTCCAATGGTTGGAAATGTCACATTTGGTCGAGTTTCTGTGATGTTCATAGGTGTTGAAGTTATAGCTATAGTAGTTGTAACATCGGTCGTTGTTTGTGTTGTAGTGCTAGATGAAGTAGGCGTTCCTTCGGTTGTAGTTGGTGAGTTAGTGCTTCCAAGTGTTGTTGTACTTGGCGTTGTTGAGGTCGTCGTTGCTTCTGTGGTAGTTGTACTAGCAGTTGTACTCGTTATAGTTGATGTTGTTGTTGTTGGTGTAGTAGTTGTGCTCATAATCGTTGAAGTAGAAGGCGTTGTGATAATTTCAGTAGTCGGTGGTAAAGGAACAATAGGAATACCTTTAAAAATGTTCAATAAATTTGTTTGAAACATACCCATTCTATATTTCAATGTGAATTCCGACTTATCTCCACCTCTGTATATTAAAAGAAGGTTGTTGGTTTCCGACATTGAGTTCTTGGGCGTTTCTTTACACAACCTTAACACCGGTTGAACAGAAGGAAAGAATGTTACCTAGCTCCTGACTTCACCCAGTTCTTATGATATTTTACTTCCAGGTAGTCATTAAGGCAAGGAATGTGGTTTGTGAAGGAGAAGTTACTAACTTCGTAGTAAACGGCATGAGTATAGGGAGCCTAGAATAATTATAGTCCAGGGAAGGTATCAATTGCGTTTTTTGTTGTTGCAAAGTTAGGGTGAACGTTTGCGCGCGGTGATCAGACCTAAACTTTTTGCCCTCCTCGTCTGATACATGTTGTTATAATTTTGATGTTTGACTGAACCTTATAGACTTAAATTTACTTTCATAGATTATATACACATAAAATAATAAATTAAACAGAGTTTACTCAATGGAGTTGCACGACCAAAAAATATTCATGTGTCTTCCCGTTTGGAGGCCAGTGATTTCCGAAAACGTGTTATCATAAACAAAGACTTGTTTCTTTCGGATTTAAAAGAAATCAACGTCGGTGTACTTTAAAAACCGAATCGAAAAATGAAAATTTCCTGTCAAGTACTTTGTCAAAGTGTCAAACATCTGCGCCGAAATGTATTCATCCCTTCACTTTGGTTGCAAAACGAACATTCAAAATACGTTTGTGCAGACAAAACATTGGCGGATTCATCATTGAACTACTACTTTTTACAAACAAACAAAAGTAAAGTACCAACGATCTATGTTTAATCCAAGTTTTTGGATGTTTGGTTACAATTTCAAACATCGAGAGACGAAAAACAAACATTAACATACCGTAATTAAGAAATAGCAGTTCATCTTCCCTTTAGCAGAAATCGTTGTCAAGTCAGTCCCTGCTGTTAAGTTGACATGTCCACATGATTCCGGTGATTTTTGAATTTCTGTGCACAGTTTTCCTCCAAGTCCATCAGGACATCGACAAACGGAGCAGTTCTGAAAACAGGAATGAATTGCATTTTGAACTTATATTACCTTTGGATCGGTGTATCCGCCATTGCGACAGTTAAGTTGAACAGCACACGTAGCTATATAAATGTAAACACTTCATTAAAATTAACTTACAATTACAATATGCAAAGTTGATTCTTTTGATGTCAGAAAAAGATGGCATTGACCGCTGCCCTATGGTGTGCTTAACTAACGTTTTTCTATAGCAGGAATAGTTTTACCTGGTAGTCGCCTTCTCTTGTTTCAATTGTAATTGTATTCCCTTTTTTAAAACTCTAGAAGTATATTTATAAGGTTTATAAAACTTTCTTACAGATTGATCATAATGCATTACTGATCCGTAGTCGTATCCTACTCCATAATCCACCATTCCCTTCTCTCCTTGTTTCGAAAACTGTCCTGCGTACTTAGCTTGTATGTTCTTAGTTAAAATTTCAACATAATCATCCCTGTCCCAGCGCGCCTGTTCGTGATAAAATCCCAACGAATGTCCTAAAAAGAGTAAATCGATTGATGCGGCGTTTACCTATTTCATGAGTCACAGTTCCCAAACTGGTACAGCCGTTTCCAATTGAAATCTGCTGTGGCCGGTTGTTAACTTTACCAACATAAGAATAACACCTTAACACTAAGTTATGGAGAAAGGGAACAACATACCCGCTACCCAGAATAAATTCTATCGAGTTTCCCTTGTAAGTTTCCTCAACTTTCTTGAATGTGGCACAAGTTTGCTTCTCCCATTCTTCAATTCCTCGGAGTACAGCTTTCTGGTTAACTGAAGCTTCATATAAAGAATTCATTGAACTTCTTTTTACCTTTGGAGTCGTTTTTGATGAAATATGGAATTGGGAAAGTCCAGCGAAGTTTCAAATTTGAAATCACAGTTCGTTTTGCCCTTGTTTCGTTGATGCTTTCATTGTTCCTCTTCTTTTCGAGCTCGTGTTCGGCGTTACTAAAACACTTATTATTGAATAATCAAGGCTCGAAAGTTTCTGATTTCATTTATCCAATATTTTTGGACAAAAGTTTCAACGGTAATTAACGACCGTTGACTAATTCCTAATTCCTCAATTACAATTTCGAAAGTTTTACCTTAAAACTTCTTGCATTTGTTCTTTGGTTAGAATCATATCTCCCTCAAAAAGATTCGGACTTTGCTCTGGATTCATGGGTTGAGGTCGTTCAGGTCGCGAAGCAATTAAATTCATAATAATTGGACGATTAGTCTGAATTTGAAGTTTGCAAACGACTATTTTCAATATGAACCGGAACATAATCCAGAAATTCATCTGCCGGGCTAATGTCTAAAATCTTCTGCTGAATACTAGATAACCGGTAGAGATTGTCCTGGAAGGCTTCGAAAAAAGCGTCATCCTGGTTAATCTCGGAAGCGATGTCGGCGGACGCAAGCTAAGAAAAACTTTCAAAAAAATAGTTAAGTTGATCTTACCTGAGAAGTAAATCCCAAGCATAGCAGGAGAAGCCCGGGACCCATTCAGCGGGTAACGCTTCCGCCTCCTCGGAACACAACGCGCCGGGTACGGCTCTTGCAAATCCGCCCGATTTACGCGTTTAATCTCATACTGGGTCGTTTAATGACGAATTGGCGACAAATTTTCGTACCACGTTTTCCGTCTGATTTTATGACCTTTTGTTTTGTTGTATGTTTCCTCATTGTTTTTTTCGTTGTAAAAAATAGATAGTTGTGAAAGATAGCCAATGTCATTTTGAAAACTGCATTATTTCATAGAAACATAGATTTCAAGTTTAAGGATTGAAGTGATTTTTAATTTAGAAGGTTATTCGTCGTCTTAAACGTTCTTTGTTAAGTGGGTGTTGTAGTGCTAAATGTTGGAAAGCTAAAAAGAGCAAAAGCTCAACAATTGATATCTCAAATATTCCGCTCTTTCGCAGATCGCCAGTGTAATCTTAGATTTGCCACTCGTGGGTTTTTGCATAATCGATAGGTGCTCTGTTATTCCACCCGTCGTATTTGGTGCTACTTGGCAAACAAGCTCACCCCCTTAGTCCATTTTGATACCATCTGCGCTTCTATTTGCCCTTTCCTATCAGATTTCGCTCAGCTGAATTTCTAAAGTTATTTCAGATTGTAAATGAAAACATGCCATCTTCGTGCAATCGGTTATCAGGCAGATCCACCAACAGTTCAATTTTCAAATCACTGCTGGAAACCTGATTGTCCAAAGGCTGGCAATGGGGTGGGTGATTTTCACAACTGAAATTTTATTGTCTAAGGTGGACTACCTGAATATTGTTATGAATTTAATGAACTGCTCCTGGGAAGTGGTGCATCTAGATGTAAACTCAGAAGACACGTTTGATATGGTAGACAAATGTTTTTAAACCGAACTTTAGATTGTTTTAGATTCACAATGGAACTGCTGACATGACTGTTCAACCATTGCGACAAACATTAGAAAGAATGGAAAAAGCTTACTTTACCACTCCAGTTTCTTATCTTTATTATGGGTATTTGGTAAGAGAAATACCTCAGTTAGAGGTTGCTGATTATATTTTGTCCTCTTTTGATCCAGAGGTAATTCTTCTGTTTAAAGCTGTGGTTAATTCAACATAGGTTCTTATTTTGTTAATATCTTGTGGTATCTTCATTGGTATTCTAATTTATCTCTTCTATATTATACTTCGTCGCCAAAGTAAAAACGTCTTTGAGTGGATTTTTATCAGTAGCCGAGGTATTTTAATTAATTTGGGTAAAAACAGCTGTTAAAGGCCTTATTGGACAGTTTTCCTGTCAGTTGAATGGTCCAGTTGCTGCTCATGTTTTAGTCGGATTTTGGTTATTTTTCTGCCTTATTGTCATTCACAATTTTCAAGCTAAATTAAAAAGTTTTCTTACTCTTTCACGCTCAAAAGGAACTCTTTTTACAACAATGAATGAAATGATTGATGCTGTTATGTATGGCGTAAGTTTGAAAAAATCACAATTTGCAAACATTTTTAGGGATGGACCTTAGTTCTTCAAGACAGAGGATTCTCTCCTCTGAATTATTGCTCTGAAGATCAGTGTGATAGATTACGCCAAATTCCCAATAATAAGTATGTTGGTTTAAAGTTTTTAAGATATTTTTTTTT
>LNBV01004375.1:0-14237 GCA_001513535.1 Oscheius sp. TEL-2014 | reverse complement strand
AATACGAGTGGGCGTGGCCCCAACACACAGGCATATCTGCTCCACCTTGTGCGTGTGAGATCTTGTTAACTTATTTTCTTCTTCAGCACATCTTGTCTTTTGATTTGCTCATTGGAACGACCGCACATCAAGGTCAACGAGAACGAATTGATATACGGGCTCTCCTAGGGCGCCGTAAGGTTTTACGCGTGGTTTTACGTGCGCTCTCATTTCCCTTCTCTCTCAAATGTCCATATAGGAATTTACCCTGACAGGTAGATATACTCCAGTTCCGGAGGATAAAGGCTTGGTTACAGGAAGGGGCTGACGACGCAGCAGATGTCAAGTATGTCCACCGCCAACTTCCCCTTCTCTTCAACGGCCAGCTTCAGCCACCATAGATTAAAGTAGTTTTCCAGTCAATCGAGGAAATCTTACAAGCATAGGAACCGCCTTGGAGAGTGGATGAACATGGTCGCAGAAGGCCTCTCGAACGGGGATTTTCCAAGTTGATCGGCTTCCAATCGCTCCCTTCACGATGCTTCTATTCTTTTAATTTTGCAATGTTTATTAAAAGAAAACGACATATAATACATCGATACAATTGAAATACAATATGAAAAGGCGTAACTGGAGGATGGGTCCGGCAAGGCAGCTAGAAAGAGGTCAACAGGGCTAAACCGGTAGGGACGCTAGAAACAAATGGGGAAATAACAAAACGCGGGAATGAGATTAATTCGATACAGCCGCTCGATAGGCGGCCAACACCTTCTGCTGGATGCTCTGAAACAACTCAAACAGTCATGGATTAATCTGAAACGTCACCTCCGAATTGGGGAAAGTGATGATCTTTCCGTCGCTGGCTCCGATGCCGAGGAATCCCCTCTTCTTCTCCTTCAACAGCAGCTTCACTCCGTCCTTGACAAACTGCGGCTCGTGGATCTTGGCGTACTCCGTCTGCCAGTCGGCCGTCCACGTTCCCATTACATCAGTCCTCTTCGCCAGAACCTGAACCAAGAATATTAAAAGAAGCATAAACTAGCTCTTACCAGCTGTTTGTCCGTAACGAGGAAGGCCAGTCGCTTGTCCGTTATGGGGGCGTAGGCCACGAATTGGTCCGTTTCGGCCAGAGCTCCCCGGTCTGTGTCCTAAAAGACAAAATGATATCAGAAAAGAGAGAAAGTGTACCTTGTAAATCTTGAATCCGACGGCCTCCGTCTTGCTGAAAGGACGGACGATCTTGTCTTCGCGGATGACTCGTGGCGGCCGCAGAGCAGCCGCGTCGCGGTTCGTTCCAGCCACCGTCTTCACTGAATCCATGGTGCAGGAGGCAAAGTCGACGACGCCGGAGACGGGACGCGTCACAACGCCAATCAGGCCCTTAAAAGGAGTTTTTAGAACAAAAGAATGCGAGGCCTACCTTGCCGACTCCTTTGAAGAGTCCCTTGGCTCCCTCCTGACGAGCCCCTTCAATCGGCTTCGTCACAACTCCAGTGACTCCATCCACAATTCCCATGCCCAGTCCCTTCATTCCACGCGCCATTCCCTCGCCGAAGGACTGAGGTTTGCGGTTCAAATCCTCCTGAATCACCTTTTTACCCTCATTCTTCACACGAACTGACCTGTCGTTTCTTCTGGTAATCCGAATCGAAGGTCAAAGCGGCCACTCCTTTGCCTACAGTACCCGTAATTCTTCCGACGGCGCCGGCAGCTCCTCCCACCGCGTGGCCGAACATCGACTGCACTCCCAGGGCAACGCCGTGCGCGAATTCCTACAAGTGATTAATATAGGAATTTAAGAGAAATCTACCTCTGGGCCCTGGATGGCTCCCTGGAAAGGCTGGTAGAAGAGGTCTTCCACTCCGGCGGAGAGATCCCTGACCAATCCGAAGGGATTTCCGATAATGTCCAAGCCGAGGACGAGGACGTAGAGCTGAAAAAGGGAATACAAAGATCAAGAGCCACTGCTAACCTGTTTCATGAACTGCTTGGCGTAGTGGGAGACGATCTCTCCATTGAGCTGATCCGGACTGTAAAATACACAACGGCGTTCAAAGTAGGCCAATCTGAACGGAAATTATTACAAGGGAACTACAAGGAATTCCCACTTGAAGACCACGTCCTGGAGCTCAGTGAGCGACACGCCGACACTCTTCATGAAGAGGTTGATGAACTCTGACTGGATGGCGATACCTCCATCCCCTCCGTCCGACATGCCTCCTTGCGAGAAGGACAGGTGGATCTAAAGCAACGGATTCACACAAAAATAGAGGGAAAAGTACCATCAGGGGAGAGATGTGGAGGTCGTTGTAGTAGCTCTTCGGTCGCATCGATTGGTAGAGTTTGGCCGTGTCTTCCAGCTGCACACTCGCCATGGCAAAGTCCTGATCGAACATTTCCTTCTGCAAGAGTATCGTTAGTTTAGAACAAAGAAGAACGTACTCCGTAGGGCTTGGACTTTCCTTGGCTGGCCACGAGCGACATCAGCGAGTTCAGGAGACCAATATCTACCTAAAACAATTTTAGTGAAAATTACCAAAAAAAGTTATACCTGTACAGAGAACTCCTGGACGAGGACGTGCGCGTATTCGATCTCAGGCACGGTGGAGTGTTCGCTGACCCTCTGAAGCACCGACAGCTCCACGAACGGCTTCGGGGCTGAAATACGGTATTTAAGAAAAAGGAGAAACCCAACCATTGTCGGCCACAACACTCTTCGGCGGAGGGACGACGGCCAAGACGCGAGGGAATACGCAGGCGTCCAATTGATTGTCGATCTGCAGGTGGTTCAGCTTGAAATGCAGTCGCTTCCTCTGCACACTCTGGCCGTAGTTCATCCAGATTCCTGAAATTCGTGGGTTACCAATATAGAAAATAGTAACAATATGTCGTGCGCGTTGGGATGGTCATACCTCGGGAAGGTATAGTCAGTTTACCCGCAGAAAATGCAGAAGGTTAGCGGATATGCCCTGTTTTCGGTCAATTCAGCTCTGAGGGCACATAGTTAAGAGGGGGGCTACCTCATTTTAAGCCCAGAAGTTAAGATTCCCTATGTATGGGGTTGATACCTTGACCAATTGCTGGCAAACGAACCTTTTTCGAAAATCCTCCTGATCTTGTACTCCTTGCCCTTCTTTTTCTTCAGAATCATGTGCTGCATGTTGACCTCGTACTGGTCCAGTGGCTGGTACTCCACATTCGGCTGCAGCAGGTGCTGCTGGTGCTTCTCCTCCAGCATCTCCATGTACTTCACAGCCAATGGCTTGAATCGTCCCTTCTTCACCTCCTCCTCCCAAAGAATGTCCGAAGAAGAGATTCCAATGTAGAGGATCTCGTTTCCAGCCAGATTGTCGACCACGCTGAGGCCGAATCCCTGCAGGGAGATCTCGGCCTGCATGTCCACGCTGTCCGTTTCCCAGCTACCGTAGGCCGCCTTGCCAATGTCGACGTCATCTGTGAAGAGGATGGTCCTCTGTCTTCCTACGAGGAAGTTGGCCATGTACACGCAGCGGTGGCTGTTCTTGTTCGGCTTCACATCCACGTATCGGTTCATCTCCAGCCGATCCTCCGTCTTCCAGTCGCCACACTCCAACTCCATCACTCTCTCCTCCAGAAGACTAGCCCAGGTGAAGTAGGCCATCTCGTTCTTGCCCAAACTGGTGCGACGGTGGCCCTTCTGACCGAAAGTGACGGGTGTCTGAAACAAAGATTCATCCATCTGAGCAGGGGATAGATGTTACCTTGAGGCTGTTCATGACGCAAACAGGGGCACATCCCGGTTGGAAGCCGGACAGATGGATGGCGACCGAAGACTCGCTGGTCGAAACGGACACATTCACTCCGGCGGTGTCACCAGCGATCTGGAAACGATGAATCAAGAGGAAAAGGGACATTGTAACCTCGCACATGGTCTCCAGGTTCTCCGTGATTGGGAACAGCAGCGACTGCTCCTCACCCTCCTTGTAACGCGCCGAGTAGACCTTTTTCTTCCCCTTCTCCACCGGCCACACCCCAACGCACTAAAATAAGACCGTTATATAACGTAAACAATACTAAAGCCACCTTCTCAGCAGGAACGTCGACCCAGTTGTCCTGCTTATCCTCGCGGAGTTGCATGTCGAATCGGGTGAGGTTGGAGACGAGGTAGAAGGGAGTGAAGGTGACGACCTTGGTCAGGCCCGACTGGCACAGCTTGATGTCTACCGTAATCTTGAAAAGAACGATTTCTAACAACATATATCCGTCAACTCACCTCATAATCACGGTCGTTGGCTTTGCAAGTGACCCTGGAGGGGTTTCCAACCACGTCGAGGGGAATCTCCTCCGACCAGCCGCTCACATTCTCGATTTGGACTTTTCCCTGGAAATTTCAAATATTACTTTCCCCAGGAGAACCAAACCTTCTTCTTTTTGCTCAGATCGGTGCAGGGGAATGGCAGAATGAGAGGGTTCTCGTCCGGCAGATGGCGCACCGTGGTGTCTCCCTGAAAAAGAAATTAAGTTCCGCCGAATCTTCGTCCCATTGCAGCGTGTTAAAACAAAAGAAGCCAGTGGGACGAACAACTAAGCTGACAGAAGTGTTATAAACCGAGGTTAGGCAAGAAAAGGGTCACCTCGTCAGTGGGCGGGGTCTTGTGACACGAAACACAACCGCGAGCCGTCGAGATGAAGCCGCCGCCGCTCTCCTGAACGAGCGATGCGTCAAACAGACAAAAGGGATCGGGTCTCGTTCGGGAGATCCACAGGGACAAGCGGATAGACGAAAGACAGGGGAAAGGGTAGAAGCGGGATTGAATTGCGCGGGAATTTCGCTCTCAGAAGGGGACAAAGGTTTGTTTTTAGGCAGATTCTTACAATAACTTGTTGTGCTGTTGAATGTTCCAAGTGAACCTATAACTCATTTAACATTGTAATTATTAGCAACAGTAATCCAGAAGTCACTCACGGCGTGTCTGAGGGGCAGGGAAGTGTTGTTCACGAGCCAGAAGGGAGCGAACAGGTAAACCTTCTGGTCTCCGTGTTCGTGGGACCAGTTCAGGCCGAGCAGCTGAAAATCACAGGAATTTTTTGAAAAAGGGTGCCAAACCAATTCGGCTGATCCCGTTTCGGTGTTGAGAGCGACGACCTGAACGTCGTCCTTTTCTTGAGGGATCTGCATGTCCAATCCGTACATTTCTCCCAGGTAAGAGACCTAAAATGACTGTCACGAACCATAAAATGAGGGAACGAACCCATAGCTTCAGTCGACATCCGGAGATGAGGTTCAGCTGAACGCTCTCTCCCCCAAGGAGGTCCTGAGCGATGGGCTGTTCGATGGTCAAAGGAACGGGCAGGTTGTTGTGGAACTCCAGCGGAGGGTAGAGGTTGATCGTGTGCAGCATGCCCGCCTTGTCCGCGCCTGAATCCAGCGATTTTCCCTTTTCCAACAGAAAACCCACTTTCAATGATATTCTCCGTCTCCAGGACAGTCTCGAAGAAGTATCCCTGCGCAAGGTCGGCGCTCAAGTCACAGCGAATGGTCTGGCGCTTGCTGGGCTCGGCCTCGAAGGCGTACCAGCACAGGGATTCGAAGCTCACTTCACATCTAAAAGGCAAAGTCTTCATGAGAAAGAACATCTCCAATATACTTCTCATTGGCCGGTTTGAAGTAGATTTCTCCGGTGGCCGTGTAGAGAAGAGGCACCGGGAGAGACATGGATCCTCCGGGAGGAATGCAGCCGAAAAGGTCCAGAGTGGTCTCCCTCTTCGAGTAGAGCTCCATATCCACCTCCAGATGATTCTTCACGTGAATGTGGGAGGACAGAGTGACCAGACGACGTCCGTTCTCAATCGACGTCTCCGCAACCACCTAAATCTTCAATTTATCTCCAGAAAGACAAAAACCCGCCTTCCACTGCTTTCCAGCCTCACTCCTCTTTCCCAATGGGATCGATCGCTTCTCCGCTCGGCCGATGGTCAGCTCGCGGACGCTGTCGAGCAGTTCCAGACGCAGAGTTCCCTGCAGCTCTTCTTTGTTGATTTCCAGACAATTCTCAGAGGACAACTGAAAAGAGGAGCATTATATTAATATGAAGGAGATACAAACCGAGTTGTTGACACATCCGGCATCCTTGTTCAAGTGGAGGTCGATGAAGGCGCCGTGCGTGGCATCCACGGGGTAACCGTCCGTTCCCGAGACCTATAAATCGTAAATTAAGATTGTTATCTTAATAAAGAAACCTTGATGTTCTGTGAATCGGCTACCTTCACAGCGATTCCTGTCTCGTTGAGGAGGACGAAGGGAGCCATTCCAGGCAGCTGGCGACTCAAAGGAGGCGAAATCTGCTTGGCCGCCTGCGCGAATACCTAAACTGAATGTTAAAAGGGTATTTCCAAATATTACCTCTGACAGCTGGTTGAGGAGGCTGAGGAAGGACTTGGTCACAGTCACGTTCAGCATCTTGTCCGCCTCGATCTTCACATCCATCGCGGGGCTGGTGTCATTCGGATGCAGTTTGTTGCGTCCTTTGACGTTCATGCGGAGGTCCCAGCGCTCGAAGGTTTCAGGGGACACCTCCACCGGCTCGATCACGGGCTCCCACACACTGAAAAGAGAAAAAGTTAAAGCATTATTACAACAGTAGAGCCACGAAGTGAAAGTATTCTTACCTGAAGGCCTCGTTGTAGTAAGACATCTGGAGAGAGACGTCGGCGGTGGCTTTGAGGGCGGACGACCAACTGGCAGCCTCTGCGTTAATCAACAGATCCATGAAGATCATCGGAACGGGAATCTGAAACAAACCTCCGTCGTCTACCGTTAAATTCTCCCTCACCGTGCCAGTTCCAGCCTCCAAAGTGAATGAGATCTTCTCCATGAGGACCTTGGCGCTCTCAGGCGGAGTGACAATCGAGTGCTCCGTCACCTCCTCAGCCAACTCCTCCTCAGTCTCCACCGCCTCCTCAGCCGTCGGAACATTGAAGAACCAGTACCTGAACATCCCAATTCAAACGCCTCCTAGCCACGCCTACTTGTTCTTGTCGATGATCTTCTTCGACCAGTAGTTCGGATACGTCCTCTGCTTAGCCACCGTGGTTGTGGTGGTCGTGTCGACGGCGCTGCTCTTAGCGAATTCCGCATTGACGGAGGACAAGAGACGGATGATCGAAGGAGACATCTTCACTTCCATCGGAGACATTTTCAGCACGGCGTCACAGCCCTTGTTCTCCGCATTCATCGTCACTTCTATTCCGATGTTCATGGGTTTAAGGACCTGAAACAACACGGCTGCAAGAGGATACAGTACCCCTTACCTCGTAAGTGACTTCGTTCCTTCTGTTCTCTGCGTAGTAGGAACTGAATACGGCCAGTTTCTCCACTCCTCCCTTCATTGTCGTGATCTTATCCGTCTAAATTCACTTTGTCATAGATTAATTGAGTACCAACCGGTTTGGCGTCGAGGTTGACGTTGAAGGAGAGAATCAGGGCCTGCGTCGTCTCGGGCTCCATCGAGTTTTCCACGAGAATCACCTCCACTCCCTGAATTCACACTTAACTAAAACTTCAAAACGCCATGCCTTCATGTCACAGTCGATGGTCAGGGTGCCAGCTGGGGCGACTGGTTTGACAGTCTTTGGGTCGGTAGAGGAGGGAGCGTTGGAGACAGCCTTCACAGAGGTAGTGGCTTGCTTCTCCAACTGTTCTTCAGTCGGCGGAACGGCGAAGAATCGAGAGAGGCAGCCGAGGAACTCGGGACAGAGGCAGATGAAGAAGGCCGACATCTTCATGGCCACTGAAAATATACACTACTGATGAAAGTGGAGACACCCCTACCGTTCTTGTCAGTGTCTGCATTCTGTTTGAATCTGAGGGCGAGGAACTGATCGTTCGAGTGGTCCTTCTTCTTGTCCATCAGACGGTGGATCTTCGTCTTTCCTCGGCGTTCGTCCTCCATCGTGAACGTGTTCAGACTCATCGACACGTCCATCGCATTGTCCTCTTTCATCAATCCACTCAATTTCAGGTCGTAGAGTCGCATAGCGGCAAAGGCGTCCTCGGCCTTGCGCACAGCTCCGTGTTCAGTGCCTCCTGAAATAAGGTTGAAGGGAGTTCAGAAGAAGAAATACCTGTGTAAAGCACAGCTACGATCTTGTCCAGGGTGAACTGGAAGACCATTCGGTTGTAGCTGGTCGCCAAACCGGCGGAGGCCATGCGATCCGGAGCAACAGCAGTCGATTTCTTCGGAGCAACGCTCTTCTTTCTCTCAACCTGAACCAACTTTATTAGTTCACTTCGTTATATCGCCCGCAAAATGAATGCAAAATGAAACCAATTTTGTCTATTTTTCGAAAGGGGAATAGAATTCAAATCACCTTTCCGCCGGTCTCTTCATCCTCCTCTTCGCTCTCCTCCGGAATCGTCGAAATCGGCGCTTCGATGGCCTCAACCGTCACTTTGTTGGCCACAACTTCCGGCTCCACGTCGGACTTGCCCTCGGCCAGATTTCCGCTGAGTGTCTAAAAAGAGCCTTGGGATTCGCATTTCCAAGCCTTCTCACCTGCATGATGGTGGCATAATCCTGCTCGGACATGTTCATTTCGATGGCGGGGATGTGTGCGTTGACGGTCATTTCAGCCACTTCTTTCACACTTCCGAACGTAAGATTCCTGAAGACATACATTGGAAACAAGAAACGGGAGATTTACCTGTGGCAATTTATGACAAACGTGAGGGGTTTCAGAATCTCGCAGGTGGAAACCACTTCGGAAGCAGATTCATCCACTCGGCCGCTGAAGAATGGTTTTTATGCGAAACTACAGAAGAACCAACATTCCGAGAGTCATTTCAGTCAACTTGATGTCCATTTTGTCCATGATCGCCTTCGGGTGGTCCTTGTGTCCGCTGATCTTGTTCTTTACCGAAACGTTTCCTTAAAGAGCAAGTTGAGTCGAAAATTGAACGAAATTCCCACCTAGAATAGCCACAATGACGTCAGTGCTGGAAGACAGCCTGGGGACGACGATCACAGGAGCCATGAGCTCAAGGTCGAGTTGGATTCTGGGCGGAGAAGCCTCCATCAGCTGTTTCACGTTCTGAGCAGCCTCGTGGGCCTTCTCGGCAGCCACCTTAAAATACAAATTTTACGAAAAGCCCTGAGTCTACCTGTTGTGCGGCAGCGGCCGCCCGCTGAGCTTCTTCTTGGAACGGCAGCAACCAAGCCATGAGGCGAGATACCCAGAGATTGAGGAAAACGAAGCGCATCTGAGCCAGACGGACCTGAATTCAGCTGTAAATTCGATAAAGACAACAGACAGACCGTGACTTTCATGTCCACGTCGGTGGGAACCATGGCGTTCTTTTCGGCCTCCGTTCGCTGGAACTGCGTCATCTCGAACTTGAGCATCTCCTGATCGCCGGCGACTGACATGAGTTTCCTTAAAAAAAAAATAAGGTGAACAGAAGATAAAGTTAGCTACTTGTACAAGGCGTCCTTTGTGCAATCTTCGATGGTGATCGACTGCAGACTGGCCCCAACTTCCATCGCCTTCAGGGTCATTGTAACGTCGGACTTCACCTGAATCGAAGGTTTAAAAAGACAAATCGATAAAACCCACAGTCTGGATGGCGAATTTCGTTTCCAGTCCGTTCTTCTGCGTTCCCATCAACACGGCCAGACTGCCGATTCTTGCGTCCACGCGCATTTTAACTGAAACATTGTTATAGAAAAAGAAAAGACTAGGTCGTACTGATGGTGGGGTCGGCCTCGGCCATGGCTCGTTCTTTCCTTCCGCGTCGCTTCTCAGCTGCAGCCTCCGACTGCGACGTCTTAGCCAGGGCGGCCAGTGACTCCACACTGAATTTCACGATTTCTTTAAACTTCTGGGGAAATACCTGTGACTGATGGCGCGGCTGATCTTCCTCGTCCTCGCCTCCAGGTCTTCCACAGGCTTCTTGTCCGATTCACTTTGCCTAGGCGGTTCGAGTTTGGCCATCTCCGCCTGCAGATCTTCTCCGAACTTTTTCAGTTCCATCAGGCCTTCCTAAACCCTTACATTAACACAATAAACACGCTTTAAGTCACCTGGTGCATGGACATGTTCAGTTTGCTGAACTGGAAGTCCACGGTCTGTTCCGTCTTTTTGTACTCGGTGGCGAAGAACGGAGACTCGGGATTCGCCTGCACGAACTTCAGCTTCATCAGAACTCCGTCCTGTTCGTCGTTATCGATGAGATAGAGGTGTTTTCTGTTGGAATCGAGGGAACTGAACAACGGCATAGCGATTCGAACGGCGCCCAACTGAAAGAAATGGGTCAAAATGCAACGATATTTGATCTACCTCTGCAGTGACGACCATGTCAAATGTGCGCATCTGGAGTTTACAAGTCATTCGGAGGATCGACACGTCGCATAGGATGTCGTCCTTCTTGAAGAGAACCAGTCCGATCTGAAAAGCAATGATACAGAGGAAGTGAGGAGGAAATGACCTGGTTGAGGCGAAGATCCAACTCGATCTGCACTTGCTGCTCACTGGTCTTGCCTTTGTCCTCTGCCACAACTCCTTGCGTCTTTTCGATTACCTCGTCCACCTGAATCTTGGTTTGAAAACGGTTACGGTATTTGACCTACCTCCTGTGCCTCCATGATCGTCCTCATTTTGGCCCTGTCCCTGAGTCTCGTACGGGGTTCCAGAGGAGCAGCCTCCTCGATCACAATCTCCTCCTCAGCCGCCGGTTTGGGGATGGAATTGAGAAGTTTCATCATCATGATCAGACGCGTATCCGAAATGCCGACTACTATATCCGGGAGGTCTCCGATGATTCGCATCCTGAAATTAAAATAATTTTAAGTCACAGTGACAGAAAAAAAGGAATTGTTCAGGGATATCGTTGAGTAGGATTTCTTACTCTTACTACAATCCCTTCTCAATGTAAGGGAAATACTCACTTGGGCAGACTGAGGTCGTCGATGCTGCTCTTGTGAATCTGAATATCCAGTCCCGTGGGCTTCAGGATGTGAAGAGGACTCTCCTTAAGCGACAGAGAGTCGTGAGCCGTTTGGAAATTCTGGAATGATTTTATTATCGGGAATCAGAAGCCCAACCTCGGCCAAGGAAACGACCACATTGCTGAGTTTGACCCGGAACTTGTCGTAGGCCTGGTCCCTCAGTTGGTCCATCTTGCTCTTATGTCCCTTCGTCTAAACAAAGAAGTACCCATAAAATGGACTACAAGTCACCTCGCCCTCCACCGTTTTCACCGTGAGCAGACCGAGATCGGCCAAAATGGTCGGTTTCTCCGGTCGGTAGATTCCTCCTTCAGAGACCATCAACATGGCCGGCTCGATGCAAATGTCCAGGACGAGCTTCGACTTGTTCTCGACGGCGTGGGCCAAACCGGTGACGGAGCGGGTCTTGACTTCCTCGTAGCGGGACATGGCCATGGCAGTCAGCTGGTTCAATTTCACCGACTCCGGGGGTTTGAACACCTACAGATTACGGTAATAAGAGAGCGTAGGGTACGGTACCTCGATGGCATTGTTGACGGCCGGCGCATGGTATTTCAAGTTGATGGGAGCGATCGACAGCTGCACCTTCTGGTCGTACTCTCCGGATAGCGGACGAGTGTCGAGCATGAAGCTCAACCAGGAACGGGAAGGATCCCTCACGCGGAGCATCTCCGCCCCACATCCGTCCATTCTCAACTCCTGGATGGAGGAGAGAACCCTAAAATATAGAAACATAACACAAAATTTCTTTTAACAACGAACTTCATGGCGCCGGCACTGGGTCTCTGTTCGACGTGGGCCTTCAGCTGCAGCAGCTGGAGGGAAATGGCGCCGTCGACGACGATGGCCACCTGGTTCAGTTTGAAGTCGAATTTGTTCTCCACGAATTCTTTCGGGTAGTTGGTCGGAGGGATGTTCTCCTGAAATCAATGGTCAGCAACAAATACGAAGAAATCCCCACCTCGTAGTCGATGGCTTCGAAAAGCTTCGCCTTTTCCTCCGGAGTCATGGCTTCCTGGAACTGCGAAGCAATGTCCTTTCCGCCCTTCTTGTCCTTTTTCTCAGGCTGAGCACCGCCTCCTCCACTTCCGAACCTAAGGCCCAAATTAGTCGATTACAACAAAAACGAACCAGCTCTTGCCCCAGGCCACCCATCCCTGTGGCTGATCCTCCAGACGAGTCAGTCCCTGTCGGTCGATCTCCATTTCTGCCTGTTGACGGGCCACATTCACGTTGAACACGTCCAATTTCTCCTCCGCCTTCTGAAATAAAACGAAATACGTTACTAATACACCCTTACACACCTTGACCGTGTCCACAATGTTTGCTGGCGGTGACTTCTGCGTCTGATTGATCACCCAGGCATCCCTGAAACGCAGATGCATTAAATCCTACGAGAGATCTACCTGTAGTCTCGTACCAGCTGTCTGTGGGCCTTGATCCTCTTCCAAGACCAGTTGTTCCTCCTTCGACGGACCTTCTCTTCAAGGATACTGTTGTAGGCGAAGAGCCACCTATAGAAAGTGAATAAGACTGAATAATGAATCCCAACCATTGCTTGTAGTGACCTTTGTAGTCGATCAGATTCGGTCTGTACCTCAAATACTGTCCAGCCAGTTGGAACCTGAAACAACTTTTAAGTCAAATCTGACTCCAAAGGTACCTCTCCTGTGCCTCCAGGAATAACAGCACGTCCTGGTACTGTAACTGCGCGATGGCCAAAGCCAATGTCTGCATGTCCACGGCCAGATCGATCTGAATTACTCCCATTTTCCGTCAAAAACCTATTGCACCTTCGGTGTGGCCCAGTTTGTTCCGTCCGTCTCCGGCTTCTGATTGAGTTTCAATTTCGCCTGCATTTTGATGGGCTCCAAGACTGAAAGCACACTTATTCAAAGATAAACAACAAATACTCACTGTATTTGTAGCCGATCGGCTTCTGTTTCCCATTGTGGATCGAGTCCTTCAACTTTTTCTTGATCACTTGGCGGTCGGTCAGATCCGAGATGAGCTCGGATTTGGAGTTCCAATAGACGGCCAGGTTGTCCAGGGAGACCAGCTTGTGGATGATCTTCACGGCCTCCTTGTGGATGGTGGGAATCCAGTTCTCATCAGTCGTCTAAACAGTACTTTCGTCTAAGAAAAAGTCAATCCCAACCCTGAAGTCGAGTTTCTCCAGGATGACTCCGGCGACGAAGGGACGGTGGCGGTTGGTATACTTGTCTTCGTAACGGACATGAATATTTGCAATTGAGATCTAAAAACGACATAATTGGAGCCAGTGGGAGTCGTACCTGGAGATTCTTGATGATCTGAGTGACCATCTTCTCAGCAAAAGTGTCCGCCTGAGGGTCGATAGGCTTTCGCCTGTTTTTCCGAGCCTCCTCCAGACGAGCCAGCGTCTTCTGCTTGATATCCGCAGCATTCTTCTTGAACTGTAATGAATCATGTTTAACATTTTTAGAAAACGAAAATACAATTACACAATCCCAGATGTTTAAAACACATTAACAATGCTAACCCGAACATGAAAAGACATTGAAGTCAACAAACAAACCTTTTCTTCGTTGAAGACGACACCCTTGTTGGGAACGGCGATCAAATAAAGACCGTCGATCGTGGCAATGACCGGCTCGTTGTAGAGGTTCTTCCACGGGATTTTCAGCACTAGTGACTCCAGGTACCCGAACTTGAGCTTCACGGGGAGATCGAAGTCGTCCAAAGCCGTTTCCTTGACTTCCAAATTCTCCAATTTCACATCTCCTGAAAACAGATAATTAAACTAGTTCTCAACCACAGCTTACCTCCCCAAATGCCAATGTTGAGCTGACTGGAGTCCAAATTATCTACAAAGTCGCCGAGGAACCTATTGAGAAGGTCGGCAACCAGCGATTCGAATACCATCGCTGGCGGCCAATTCCTGAAAAGAAACAAACGTAAAAAGCCGAAAACAAGAAGGACAAGGATAGATGAGTAATGGGCGCAACAGAAACTGATTCAGCCTGTACGACAAACATGTCACAAGGCTTATAAAAGAAGGAATGTGTCGTATAGTCAGTAAAACGGAAGGAAAATTACTTGTTGGTTGTAAAAAAAAATACGTACGATAGATGCAGTGATTCTTAAGAATCTTCCGTATTGTACAGGTATGCTCGCTGTACAAAACACAAACGACAAAAATAGACTGGCATGCCACTAAAATAATCGGCGGATCGAAAGAAAGGGCCAGGACATAAGAAAAATTTCCTTGATGAGCCACTACGGACAGACAAAATT
>LNBV01004331.1:0-11380 GCA_001513535.1 Oscheius sp. TEL-2014 | reverse complement strand
AACAGATGTCACAGCACGTACAGACACAAACACAGGAAACGAAATTTTCTACAGATGTACATTTCTACATTTTGGTGATCTCGAAGAGCTTCACCTGAGTTTCGAACCAAATTGGAGGATTCACATTCCTAAATAAATATTAATTGTAATTCTTTGTTTGTTAATAACCTGAGGTAGATTACGCCCCACATGTAGGTACGGAACCAGTGGTTTGTTCCGGCGTTGGCTTGGTACTTTCGGATGAGAATTGGATGAGGGACTGGTAGAAGACCAACAAGAGTTCCGTGTTGAAGGAATTTCAGAATTTCACTCTCATCAGTTAGACCCCTTAAGAAAAAGTTTTATGTGAGTTAGATTACAAACTAACTTGTCAATGCAGATCTTCTCTACTTGGGGAACCAGCACTTGCAGCAGTCTCATTATGGTCTGAAGGGGAAGTTTTGCCTTCCACTGCTCGGCCCAGTCGGAAGTGGCAATCCATTCTAAATTATCACTTAGAACCTTTACAAAGTTTTCAACCTTCGCTAGTAGGAGTTCCCTTTCCCTCCCAGTCTCCCGATGTCCCAGTCATCGAAGATACCTGCGGGGTTGCGGCCAACCCTGCGGTGGTACCCGTCATCAGGTCTGGAGCAGTTGTAGCTGTAGGGCTTTTCAACTGATCAACCATTTCATCCCGGGCTAAAAAAGTAAATAAACAAATGTAATCAAAATTTGTTACATTTTCCTTTCCTTCCACTAAGTGTTTTTGCGATAGAAGGTCCATCCACTGGCAAATTGGCGAGCTGATAGAAAACTTGACGCTTTCTGATGATGGTATAAATCAGATTGGAGTTTCCTGAACATTTACTAGTTTTCTCAATGCATTTTCAGCTTACCGTCAAACTGGTATTGGATGATGTTGTTGAAAATTTCGAGAAGGAAGAAAACCAGATGGTGATTTGTGGGTGAAGAGAAAAGGAACCACGGAGTGGAGAAGGCTTCCACCAGATGCACCAATTTGTTCGCTGCGACCATGGATATGGACTTTAAGTATGGAGAAACTGAAAACACACATTTCTTCTTTAGAAACAAGCCGCACAAACCGTTGACTATAATCGTGAGCAGGCAGTCAAACAGAGATTGCAAACGGTGGTTACCAGTTGTGATAAGTTTGTGGAAAACCTGTATTTTGTTTAAAATGTTGATATAAGTTTTGTTTACCAAAATCATGAGATCAGCATGAGTTCCGTTGAAAGATTGTACTTCTATTTGAGCTTTTCCGGTGTATGGCTTGTTAAGGCGAACTCCAAAGTTTCGCTCTCCACTGAGAAGGAGGATGAGAAAAACTCCCATATGAATCAGACCAACACGGGCTGAAAACGTGATGAAAGAGAAAGAGAATCTTTTATACCTCCATCATTTCGAGCCTCAGCAATGTGATAAAGGATAGGAACTAAAATCTCCAAAACGTCAGAAGTTTTCAGAACGTAGAACATGAACTTCTAAACAAAAATTTTTGTTCTAAAGTGAAAGCCAGCCGTACCTGGTTAACTTCGCAGAACTTCCAAAGAAGGACCAAGAGTTCCTGATGGAAGTTGACTTTTTTCATTGAGTTTGGAAGGTAGGATGAGGTGAGAGGATTACTGAGGAGCCTTGTAATGCCCTTAATAAGTGTAAGTTGAAAATAACTATCTTAGTACCTTCAACATGAAATCGAAATCTTCTTCTCTATGAATTCGGCTGAGGTAGTTAACAAAATAGTTCTCGGCATACCCTACATCATCTCCCTGAGGTTGGCTGTCCTTGTCCAGACACACTATCAACACCTGTAGGTTGAATTTTGTATCAAAAACTATTCTTTTCTACCTGTAGGGCAATGTCCACTAAAGGTTCCCGACTGTCGCTGAACAGCAAATAGTTGTAGGGCAAGCCAAGGCCGACTGGATCGTAAGAGCAAACGATGTTCAGCAATGAGGTGAAAAGAGGAAGGACGTGGCGGTTTTCTCCGGATGTGAAGCGAGAAATCCAGCGAAGACGGTTGTCATCTGAAGATAAGCTAATTCACGTTTTCGCAAATGTTTTGTTTATGAAACGTTAATGAACCTAACCTGGCAACTAATACAAAACCAAAAAAAAGATTAACAAGTCTTGTTGTTGCAAAATTATGAAACTTTCGTGAAACTTACATTCCTTTAGAAAAGCTTGATTTTAAATGTAAAATTGTTTAGTGACAACTCACCTGTGGCAGGTGCATATATGACTTCCGAGAAGCAAGTTATCAAAAGTTTCAGAATCTCGGTTCGGTACTGGTCCTGCTGAGCATTTGCAGGCGGTTTTGTACCAAATCCAACACCCGCTTCCCAGATGTACTCGCAAGTGTCGATTGTCGACAGATCTTCTATTTTATCCTAAGATATGAAATAAGGAACAGAACGTAATTTACACACCTGGCCTGAGACGTGAGAAACGGTGAAACCGGGGCAGAAAAGTAGATCAGAGAGAACTCCCAGAAGAAGGCTTGCCAAGGGGGTTTGACTGTCACCCTGAAAAATGTTCAAAATTTAACTTAATGTCTTACTTACGTGGGGAACTGGAGACCAGAAGTACCCCCTCCATTCAGCATCTTCGAACATAAATGGCAGAAGCCTTGTCAACAGTCGGACACAGTTGATGACCTAAGTAAAACAACGTTTTATAAATTGTGTTTCAACTTACTTGAGGGGCTTGAATGGCGCTAGGATGATCCCTGGCTGATTGAAGCTTCTCGAAAGTTTTGTAACAGAGCGTCGCCAAGTTTTTCGGGGAGTCCTCTCTAAAAAAAATTCAAAATAATTATTTAAAAAACAAAAAGTCTATACCTTAATTTTCTGATATCTTCGGCGGGAATCATTGCAAACACCTGGTTTACATTTGTAACGTTTTCCGGAGACCAAAGTTGTTCCCAGAAAGAGTCATCTTCCTGAAATATAACAAAAATATAATTTGAACATATAAAACTTGCCTTTTTGCCTGTTTTTGATGTTAAGTCCAGAACAGCTTGTCGAAAATTGACTTTACTACCTTGTTGACCCATGATGACTATCTGTTAAAAAGAAATGTTTTTTATCGCAAGTGTAACTGAGTTTCACGTCTAGTATATTTATGCTAGCATAGATATATGGACCAATAGATGTCGATTGCTCCATTATAATGACACGCTACGCGACCGCAGCGCGTGTGTCCGTGGGCCATCTGTCGCTTTCCAGCCAATTATTGGATTATGGCTCACCCATAATTACATAATCAATGCTATACCACGTTTGAATCGTTGTGAATTATCGGAACCGTATTCTTTTTATTAGCGGATAAAAAAATCATATGATCTCGAAAAGTGACTGGGAACATATCGGTAAATGCGCTGCATTGAAAAGGGGCTCAGAACGGGGGTTGTTCGAAAGCGAAATTGAATACATCGCTGGTGGCCGGGAAGCACAGCTCGAGAGATGAGGTAGACTCAGTTGTCGATAAACCGCAGCTGGGCAATATCATTGCGCTGCTCATTCGTTAAAGGATCCACATCTAAAATAAAATGTTTTTGATGTTAGAAACTACCAAAAATTGTGTTATGTTTAATAACACCAACAAAAGATTAAAAATTGTAAGCTTACCTGGTCTATAGAATTTATCGTCATATGGCCATCCATTACGGATTTGATGCATAAGGTATGTCTGAGCCATGGTACGCTTTTCCTGAATATGTTCTTCTTGTAATACTAATTTCGCCTTACCTGGGCATTGAGAAGGTCCGAAGCCTTACCACGAGAAGTGCCTTGAAGCGGAACTCTACTGTCGCCGTTGAATTGGCTTGTCCGAATTCCAAAAGCCCTTGCCTGAAGTTTCTTGTAATACATGTGAGAATACAAAGAACATACCCTGGTGGTAGGGATGGGTTGAGGTGTTGTCGTGAAAATAATCAAAGGCTCGGTCTCAGTGACAGCTTCTGTTGTGGCTGCCTCTGTCGTTGTAGTAGTTGGCTCGGTAGTTGTGGTGGCTGTGGTTGTTGATGGGACAGTGGTCGTTGTAGTTGTCATCGTAGTTGTAGGAAGAGTAGCGAAGGTTTTCGAAGATCCGTCAACAAGGTTTCTTGATGGAATAGACTGCAGTGGCACTGGATTGAGCCTTTGACGGAATGTAGGTCTGGAAACATCTCCACTATTAAAAGTGGGTAGTGGCTTTCTTTGCAGGGCATCTACAGATCCATCGACAGCTGAAAACATTTTATGTTAGATCTTCTTGTCCTTTTTACCCGACGGCCGCAGAGCAAATGTCACCGGACTGGCCCTGAATGGCGCGCGTTGTTCAACAAAAGTGGCAGGTTTGGGGCTAGGAGGATCCAGGGTGTTCTCGGCGAATTCTATTTTTTCACAGCAAACCGGACCACCGGGACCACCATGACAGAATCTACCAAACTGAAAAGAAGGAGTTCACCCAAAAAGCAAAAAACTAGTTACCCCGGAGCATTTTGAAGTCGATGTACATTTCAGTGGCTCACCGTAATGGTTGAGAACTCCAATGGATCCATAGGGACATTCTGAACTGGAATTTTAAGGTAAAAAAGCTAATTTTACCGTTTGACTCTTCTGGAGCCAAAGTCGTAGTAGTTTTAACTTTTTTGCGCCTCAGAACCTTCTTCACGCCTTTCTTTCTGGAAGAAGGCACCTTCTCCTCTACAATCTCCTGAACGGGAGGCTTCTCGCAACAAATAAACGCCATTCCAACATCCGTACAAAACATAGACGCCTGAACTAGTTTGTACAACTTCCCCGCTTTGTCCGACCGAACCTGGGGACACTGACGAGTTCTTGGGCTGCATTTCATTGGGAAACCATGAGAATCAATGACAGTCATTGATGCTTTAGGACAAGAAGGTTGATTTTCAGCGGAAGGTTCATTGCTGGGACAACACATGTAGTTCATACCGGAGAAATAGCAAGTGTGGGATTCGCCACAAATGGCCGTCTGTGCAGCTCCTAAATAGGCTTATAAAATAGAAGTGAACCAGTTCTGGAAGTTGTGTGAATTGTTTGAAACGTTAACTGAAGATTTGCAGAAATATTTTTTTGCTTTTGTTTTTGGCATAGAGTTCAAAAACCGCATAAATGCAAAACAAGTAAAAGATTTATGCCGATACTGCCACGCTATCTGAATGATAATAAAAATTGAGTTTTCCCTTTAAACTTTTGTTTTTATTTAAAAATTAAGTTGTGCACTACCTGGCAGACATTGAACCAGACTTCCATCAGAGTTCCTTTTAGGCTCCTGCCCATTGGAACATCCCGGCTGACGACCTTAATTGATTCTTTAAAAACAAATGTAAATAAAATGACGTGAAGCTTTTAAAATGACGTGAAGCTTCTATCACAATTCAACATGTAGTATGTAGTTCTATTTGACATTTTCTACCTATTCTACACGTAGGATACATTGTATGTAGTTCTAAGAAAAAGTAATTTTGTCATTCTCACCTTGTATTGACAAAAACAGAGAAAACAACAAGAAAAGTACAGCAAACATAGACGGTGATTTCGAGTATCCGCCTGGCCTAGATCTACCGCGGCGACTAACCCATGTCCCCCTATCAGAGCCAAGGACGCAGCGTACTTTCTCTTCCGAGATCCAAATGAGTACTCTCCATCAAAAATTAATCCAGGAATGTGTGCGGTCCGACAAAAGATAACATTGACAAACACTGCATCAGAAAAACACTAGGGTGGTGTTCTAACTATGCCACACTATGCTTGATGAAAATACTTTTCAAACGTTTCGGTAAAAGCCAATTTGATTTTCGTCTTGGATAGAATAGATAACGTCGTAAAGTTGGAAATATTTAATCGTGAAAGTTCACAAAATTTTAGTTAATTAGGAACTTTCCGATTTTTGATGTTGTATATGTTTTCACTTGTTCTCTGAGAAAAATTTCATCTTTAAAAGGAGCCAGTCTCTCAAAAGACATGTTCCTTGTTTTAAGTACATTTAGTTTTAGAAACGCATTTAGTCAGTCGGCCTTACAAACTATTCCATTTTTCAAGGTAAAAATAGATTTAAACTCCTTAAAAGTTGTTGAACAAATGGACAATAATGCCTTCATTTTGTTTTACCGCATTTCTCAACTGGATAGGTCCGCTGGGTGGTCAAGCTATCGATTGTTTGCTCTATTCCGATGACACAAGCATGCGCCCTCTGACTGCCTTCTTTCTTTTCTATACAGTTCTTGCTTCATTTCATGAAGAGGAACTCTACGGTCCATATGGTCCCACCACACAAAGACCTAACCGACCTCAGCAAACAAGGTGTACATATGGTTTTTCTATTAAAAATTGTTTAAAGATCACTTTCCGGAACTAAGGCAACAGATGGAAATTATGCCTACAATGACGAACTGTTCGAAATAATGACCCTAACATTACTCAAAGGATTCGCCATCTTCAGAGTAAAACAATACAACGACAGGGTGTTTTTAGATAGAACACGGAGAAGTTACTGGTATGGAGACAGATACTTCCGTTTGGTTGGTTTTCATATACTTATTTTCTTTATCCCTCGTTTACAGGACAATTACTATTATTTGGACACAAGAGATACTTGTGCATACCGAATGAATGAAACACAACGGAAAGATATAAAATATGAAGACGACGGATTTCAAATCTACGATATCATTTATCAGTAAGGACAATTTTCAGTTAGGGAAAAAAATTTTTTAACACTAATATTTGATTACTTTGTTGAAAAAGCTACATTTTTTAGTTTCTTATAAGATCGAACAAATGTTGTGTTACTTTTTGACTTTTACTTTTTTTTCAGATGTCAGAGATATGTGGAATACTGTTGTGGACTTGATTGTTGCAAATATGTGGATGATAACCGCCAAAGACAGGAGCGTCATCCCCCTCGAACTCCCTGGAGCTTTTCCGAAGTGGCTAACCCATTGTTATCCGTGATATTTTTGTTTATACTTTCAATTGTTGCATAAATTGTAAAAAATGTTTTTTTAAACAAATTGTCTTTGTGACATTGTGAAATGTAGCTTTTGTCTGTCATGTCATCCTGATCAAAGTAAAAGCGCAATGCGGCGTGTCCTGCGTTTAGCGGCGTTGTTTGGCGAAGGCGGAGTTTGTTATGATTGTGGTCACTGCGATTTCGCTCGTGCGGAACCCTGTTTACTTTCTTCGGTTTACTCTGAATTATTGTTGTCAGGATTTTAAAATTATTCTTTTTTTGCAGAATGAATTGCGAGAACTTTTTCCACGTACTGGGTAAGCTCACGAAGTTCCGCCTTCACACTGGAAACATTAATTCCTACCTGGAGCTGAAGCAGAGGAGGTTTAAGGTTAAATTACATTCTGTTCACTTTGATATCGATTTTCCAGGATTCCGCTGAAGAACTGGCTGCTTGCCTTGATATCCAACTCAGATCTCAGCACCTTCCTACAGAAATTAAGTCAGTTTGAAATCAAAATTTGTTTGCAATTATTTGCTTCAGGGATAATTCCACTCTTCTTCTTTGCGACAATGCCGACTTGGACACTTACGAAAGAGCTGATCTGAAATACACCTTGAAGGTAGCTTTTTCAAGAGTTTGTTTCAATTTCATATTAAATTAGGTGTTCCTGTCTTCGTGGGAGCCGGAAGAGCTCAAGGATTCCCTGACCACGCTCACTTCTGAACTGAACACGAAGAGCATCGAGTTGCTGATCATCGCTCCTCCAGAGCTCGACTTTGTTGAGGGAGAATCGGATGAGGAAGAACTCGCTCGTTGGAGCAAAACTATCAAGGTTTGTTTTCACTCGTATTTTGTTTTCTTTTTACTCTTGTAAATAAACAAAATCAAGACTTTCACATCACTTTTATACATTCCTTTTGTCATCATGAAAATGTCACATTCACTTTCCGGGTGCGTGATACTTTCAGTGATGACAATGACGTCACTGTGCTGACAAATCCAGCTTCGCCGATTGTTTGTCTGAAAGCACTTTTTTCAGCCCCTCTGGACCTACGTGAATGAACTTGTAAACGACGGTCTCGTTGCTTCTATCGGAATCAGTGAGGCCACCGTTCCCCAGCTGCAGTGTCTCGTGGATGATTATGATGTCCGCCCGACTGTCAACCATTTGCGCCACGACGGATGTTGCGCTGTGACTTGTTTACTTTTTTTAATTTTAAAGGGTTTTCTTTAGAAAAGAAAAATAATTTTATCAACAAATGCTGAACCAATATGAAAACCTGTTTCTAATTGCGCTGCAAAAATTCATGTGAACTATTGTGAACCAATCGAATTATCACGCATAAAACTGGTTCACGCTGAAGAAAATACCATACAAAAGATTCTTCATTCTGATTTTGAAGACCGCGGAATGTGAAAAGGCCCAGCATAACCTGGTTTTTGTAGGCCACTAAGAGAAACTCGTTTCCAGGTCCCTGCCGAACTGAAGCAGTACGCCGATGACCACGACATTTCTCTTCTTACCCACAACGACCCGCACCCGTTCCCCGTCAAGAATGCAAGTTTTCTTTAATCAGCTCATTTTGTAGAAACACACCCTTTTTTTAAAATTCTATTACATAAGTTTTTCCTAGATATTCAACGTCGTTCAAGTGAGTTAGTTTTCCAAGATTGTTCGATTTGCAAAGAACAACAAGGTCATGCACATATGTAGGTTTCCATGTCGATCTGAAAAGAAACAGTCCAGTCAAGTGGAGAAAAAAGAGTTATTGAATTGAAAAATTTGCATGATTGCCAACTTCTATTCTATCGCTATCTTTGAGCTTAGAGAATAAGTATAGTCAGTTCCAATTAACAAAATAAAACAAGTGTTGTCATTTCTCATGGTTGAATTTCCAGATTCTCCAATTTCTATTTTGTGGATGTTTATATGGGGGAAAAGCACTAATCATAAAAATTCCTCAATAACCTCAACGTTTCAGGTCTTCCGTGCTTTCTGTAACGCCGATTCTCCTTCCTGCAGCACTTTCGACACTACCTGGGCCGCAAGGTATTATCATTATTATTTTAATAATTTAAGCTGTTTTTTTTAGATACACTGTGTGGGTGAGATGCCGCTCGATCATGGCTTCGAAGGGATACCTCGTGCAGTTCCGTCGCAAGGAGGAATAAGAGAAAAAACAGATTCCATGACCGTCAACAATATCCCTTTTTCCATTCCTTCGAGCTTTTGTAACCCCGCATTAAGACAAACATATCTTCCTTTTTCGACAAAGCCATCAAGAATACTGTGGAGAGTGTATCATACTTGTATTTCACTGTGATTAGCCATAACCGCCCAATAGTTTTAATAAACATAGTTTTAAATCAGAATTCCAAGTGTCGGCTAAGCCATTTCAAGCACGTAAATAATAGATATCGCGTGATTTCTCAGGTCCGCCTCATTCTGGGGATGCACATCGCGTGACAGACAAATTGTGCGCAGGTTCTTTTAAATTTTTTCTTCATCTTGCTCTGATATAAACATAAAACTTAGTCTTTGGCTTCCCATCATTAACAAAAGTCTCTGGTTTGTTTGTTTTGACAGTAGCGGGTCTAGAAACTATTCGAACAGAAACAAAAAAACATAACTTGCCCGATGGTGTAAACATTGTTAAAACATCGACTGCGTTTAGTGTAGTTATAAAAACACAGTACTCACAAAAGCCACTATTGAACTCGTAAAGGGAAACATGTACAAATGTTAGCCGTTTGGTTCCGTCTATCAATTACAGCACATCTGGAACAACTAAAGAACACTGCGTTCTAGGAGAGTGCAATTTGAGCACAACGTCAGATTATGACACGCTCACTCTTTGAATTTTTGACATCTTTGAGTTATTGATTCATCAAGTTTTCGCTTTATCTATACTTCCTACAGAATATCCTGTTTCGGAAAACGGTGAATGAAGATTCCCAAAATGCATCAAAACTAAAAGTTAGCTTTAAGTTCAATAAAGCAATTGTTCACATAATAATTTGTACGACGGAATTGCTTAAAATTGTTTGAAATTGAATTGTAAGAATTGCGACACCGAGCATTGATCAGAGGAGAAACTTAAGCAAAGAACAAAGTAGAGGCAGTATTACTGAATGACAATACACTTTCTGTTTTCGAATGATAAATATTTAACCGCTATAAATGCCATCTAAAAACAACACTGCGTGCCCGTTTAGACATTCTGTGATGCAGGCGGCTCTCATCGGGTTGTCCAAGTATTTGCCGTAGGGTCCTCGATGTTCCATTAGCAGCGTGATTGTTATGCCGATGCTTTGTACATGCACACATTTCTCAAGGAGATTAATAAATGGGCGCTTTCCGCTGATGCTAGTAGTTGGCGCTAAGTGCTGTCAAAGACACTCGAAGCCTTTTTTCCTTCTGCAATTCACCTCGACGTAACACACCGGCTGTTCAATCGTTTGTGCTGCAAAGGTGGAAGAAATATGGAAATGGGATTTCGAGGTTTTTCAAGGTATACCTTTAAACACAGTTTTGTTATTATCTCGTTTACAAGCTAAACGTTTCTAAAACATCCTTTACCGAAAAATTCTCTTAAACTGTACAGTAAATGTTTTCTTATTTCAACTTTCCGAAAGATCGAGTAGTAAAACACGTACAAACGGTTTAAAATCGATTTAATCGAGGAGTTTATCCCTGCATCTTTGCCCGGGTTCACAAGTGCACGATCTAATTAACGTGAAAAATGCGCTAAAGCACATTCTTTTATGTGCTAATATTACAACGGGAGAAATCTCCCATCTCATATGTGTTCCCCACGTGCCCCCTTTTTTCAAGGTGTTTATAACTACGCTGGAACTCCATTCCAGACAAATACTCATTGTTGTTTCTCGCTTATCCAGCCCTCGATTCAAAATTTTGAAGTTTGTCCCCAGCGCAGCCGTGAATCCATCGAGGATTGCCCTCGGGGGAACCTCCGCGCCATTCCTCCTCTTAATTTTTATTCTGCGTGGTCTCACTGAGCCCGGATTTTCAAATCTTTGACCGTAATGCTGGCTTAAATCACGCTTTTCTTATTGCACAACCACGAGGCCTCCAAAATGTGTTTACGTGATTTAATTTGCACCTCCCAAACGTCATTATCTCTAACGGAGCCGCATTGTTCATCCGATTGTTTCCCGCACCAAACATACGTCTCCCAACGTTTATCAATTTGTCATATTTTAAAGGCTTTATGAGTTTTCCTGAACATTTGAGGGTAGTTCATACAGCATTTTATGGTAAGAACATCTAAGTTTTGTGCTTAACCGATGAGACTTGCTGAAAATCTTAAATGCGTGTATTTAACAATTCTCAATCCTGTGAAATTGTTCTTTTTCTTGCCCTTTCCTCGATTTCAATACTATCCGTAGTTTATTTTC